>JABSNV010001387.1:0-142500 GCA_024085815.1 Flaveria linearis | reverse complement strand
ATAGTGATGGTGTCAAGGTGGACATTCAAATGAGTGAACAGTGAAGAAGATGTCAAGAATCAGCCTAAAATGTCGTATGCATCAGCAGTTATGGAGCTAAGAAGAATGATCCAGTTCGATTTTAGAACCATTGAATATTGCCCTCCTACTATTCTTGAAACTGGGGAGAAAGTGGCATTGATCCAGCCCTGCTTCATTGAAAAAAGCTAATTTGGAATTTAAATCTCAACTATATGGATACTTTGTGGTGCTGAGTTGAACTTGAAATTTGTTGAGTACAACTTATATAGAATTGTGGAAGCAATTTGGAATGAGATATACCTTCTATGGTTTCAGGGGTCTTCTTTTTTAAATTTAAGGAAGAGAAGAATGTTAAAGAAGTTTTGAAATCAGGACCTTGGGCTGTTGATGGGGTCCCATATGTCTAAAGCAATGGCAGGTGGGAAGAATCTGATAAAAACTGAACCAGAATATATACCTGTTTGGCTCATCTTGAGCACTCCCAATGGACTTTGGAACACAAAATGCATATGCCAAATCATTATTTGTTGGAAAACCATTAGTTTTTGATGAGAATCACAGCAGAAAAATGTGTTAAGAAAACGGGATCAGCAGGATTTGCTAGAGTATTAACAGAATTCATGCCAAAGAAAATTGCCAGACAAAATCAGAGCTTTGTACCCTTCTGAGGGAGGTTATGCTGGACAAGTGTGGAAATCAGTGGAATACCAAAAGCATCCCCCTAAATGTTCCATTGTGTAGTGTTTGGGCATAGCTTCTCCAAATGTAAAGTAAGACCATTGACAGAGAATGAAAAAGTTCTTAAAGCCATGAAGCCAAATATTCAAGAGGAAAAAGACAGGTGACATAAATAAAAGGATAAGGTAAGATGATGGGTTTCAGCAGGTGGAAAGAACAACAAGCCTCCTAGACATCAAAAGATGCTAAGACTATAGTCCTCCTCCAAAGAATCAAAATTACAGAAGATAAATGGGTAGGAATGATGAGAGCCTCAAGGAGGATAACACCAGCACTGCAATCAAAGGGGAAGATATGATAAGTGTGTAAGGGATGGGGATCATATCACTAAAGCTGGGTATCAAGTAAATGAGGGAAAGAGACAACAATATGTTAAAAAAGATTCAAGACAAGATATAGACAAAAGCCTGCTGCTATCAATGTGAATATAGGTCAGGTATCAACTAACAGTTTTGATGTCTTGTCTGATTTGCAGGATGAGGTTATATCTGATAAAAGTTATCAGCAATTTTCAAAGAAGAATGAAGGGGAGAATACAGCAAAGACTAATGTGTTTAAAAGTTCTGGATCATCCTCAAGAGCTCCCTTGCATCCCAAACCCAAAAAGAGTACTGCAACTGCTAACAAACCAATTACCCCAATGGTTGGCAACTTTCCCAATAACACTACAAAACAAGCCACTACTAATCAGAAACCTGCAACCACACCCTCTTCCACTCCAAAAACTGTTCACGCAACCCATCTAACACCATATAAAGCATATGCCTTTACCTGAGCACATTACCAAACTGAGGGTTGTCATCCCATTACTCTTCCATGAACCTCCCCAATCATTCCCATTGATGCTGACTCTGAAGGGAAAGGCTCAAATGTTAAGAAGATCTTGAATGTTTTGTTTATAAAAAACAGAACTTAACAGAAGAACAAGAAAATGAGATCTATGTTCTTGTTGAAATGAAATCTGTCCCTCTTTTAGAAGAAATTACAGAATGGTCAGCTGCTCAAAGGAGGTTTTATGCTCACCTTTGTAGTCTAACTCATTTTCTCCCTGGTTGCAGAATTTTGAAGAATATGAAACAGGTCTGAGGCATTTGAAGTGGATTCTGATTATGGTGAAGCTGCTTAAAATATGAAAGTTGATACTGAGGGAGAGTAGACATGATGATGGACAATGAGGAAAGTATACAGGGTACTCAGGTATTGGGTACTACTGTTTAATCAAAGTTCTTAATCATGTCTAATATCCTTACATGGAATGTTAGAGTCTTATGAGTAGAGACCACCAATCAGTCAAGGTTGATTAATGATAATGATATTTATTTGTTTGTATGTTGGAGTCTCGATGTCAAAGGGGCTAATGTTTCTAAAGTCTGTCACAAGATCTTTAGAAATTGGGAATGGGTGTCTAACAGCATCATTGCAATAATTGGTTAGGATTATCATTGGCTGAACTTGAATAATGTTGACCTTATGGTGGTGGATATGACAGATCAGGCTATAAACTGTTTTATCAAACCAAAGGAACACAATATCAATTCTATGCTCATTTATATATGGTCATGTCAAAACCCCTAGAGAAGCCTCTATGGAATGATCTTAAGAAATTTGTGCTCTTGTTAATAAAGACCCTTGGTTGGTCATTGTGTTATAATACCACTCTGAGCCCATCTGAATGTTCTGCTAGTTCTTCCCAACTTACTCCATCAATGATAGATCTAATTGAATGTTGTGAAACTTGTGGGTTAGAGGATCTTCCAAGTGCTGGTATGAGATTTACTTGGAATAAAAATCCTGGAATAAGAGATGGGCTGCTGAAAAAGCTTGATAGGGCCATGGCTAATTTGTCTTTTATGACCACATACACTTCTGTGCAAACAAAATTCCTCCCATTTTCTACTTCAGATCATTCTCCAATCACTATCTCATTTGCCATGAAGAAAGGTTGGAAGCCTCATTCATTCAGGTTTATGAATTTTCTCACTAAAAAGCCTGAATTTTTGCCTTTAGTGAAAACTGTCTGGGGGAAGCAAATAAAGGGTTGTCATATGTTTTCTATTACTTCTAAACTCAAGGATTTGAAAAAACATTTAAGGAAGTTGGGAAAAGACCAAGGGGATTTGAAGGCTAAGGTTAAGAAACTTAAGACTGAATTAGAAGCTATCCAAGTAGAAATAGAGAAAGACCCTCACAACCAAGATTTAAGAGATGAGGAATTAGTATATGTTAAGGCTGTTAAAGATGCTGTTGAAGATGAGGAATTGTATTTGAAACAGCTGGCAAAAGTTGAATGGCTCTCTGCAGGTGATCAAAATACAAGTATTTTCATAAGGTTGTCAAATAGGTAGCAAATAGAATAGAATTAATTCTGTGAGTAATATGGAAGGCAAATTCTATGAAGGAGAGGATGTTGGTACTGCTTTTGTGAACCATTTCAGTGATTTTTTAGGAAAGCTTGTGCATGTGAATGATATACAGGATCCTCAATCTCTTTTTGTTAAAAAATTGCCAAGGGAGGTAGCAGATAAAATGGTTAGTCCTGTGCTGAATGAAGAAGTTAGGGCTGCTATGTTTGATATAGAAGATGATAAGGCTCCTGGTCCTGATGGGTATTCTGCTAAATTTTTTAAAGCCTCCTGGTCTGTTATAGGTGATGAGGTTTGCTTAGCTGTTAAAGAGTTCTTTGAAAATGGTAAGCTTCTGAAAGAGATCAATGCTACATTGATCTCCCTGGTCCCTAAATGTGATAATCCTGGTAGAGTTACTGATTACAGGCCCATAGCTTGTTGCAATGTTTTATATAAATGCATTACCAAAGTGATTTGCAATAGAATAAAAGGTGCCCTGGATTGTGTTGTTAGCCAGAACCAGTCTGCTTTCATCCCTGGTAGACAAATCATTGATAATGTTCTCCTTACTCAAGAACTTATGAAACATTATCACCGGAATAGAGGGGAAGCTAAGGTTGCCATTAAAATTGATCTTCAGAAAGCTTATGATACTGTGAGTCATTCTTTTTTAAGATTCTGCTTGGAGCAATTTGGTTCATCCATGTATGATACATTGGATTATGACTTGTCTTAGTACTGCTTGTTACTCTATAAATGTTAATGGGGATAATTTTGGTTTTTTCAAGGGTGTAAGGGATTGAGGCAGGGAGAGACCCAATGTCTCCTTATCTTTTTACTTTGGTTGATGGAAGTTCTTACATTAATGATTAACAGAAAGATAAAATGAATGCTCATTTCAAATACCATTGGAAGTAAAGAACTTGGCATCACAAGTCTATGTTTTTGCTGATGATCTGTTGATGTTTGCTCATGCTGATACTAATTCTTTCAAGTCTTAAGGGATGCTCTAAATGAATTTCTGGGACATCCGGTCTTATACCTAATCTTGGCAAAAGTACTGTGTATTTTGGGCATGTTCTTCCTATCACTAAAACAAATTCTGCAAATTCTCCCCTTTAAAGAAGGGTCTTTACCTGTTAGATATCTTGGGTTACCTTTATTGTCCAAAGACTATACTCCAAAGATTGTAAGGTGCTTATAGAGAAGGTCAAAAAGAAGATTCATGACTGAAAAAAAATGTCTGTCATTTGCTGGTAGTTAATGCTCATTATCTGTTTCTCTTTCAATGCAAGTGTATTGGGCTTCTGTCTTTCTTTTACCTGCAAATGTTATTGAAGACATTGAAAGACTGTTAAATGGTTTCTTGTGGGCCCAGGTGAAAATATCAGCAGGGTTAGAGTTGCTTGGCAAGAGGTTTGTTTTACTAAAAGCCAAGGTGGATTAGGTGTTAAATCTTTGAAAGTTAGAAATATGGCTTTAATCTCCAAACTTATATGGAATTTAATCAATGGAGTGAAAAACATTTGGACCCAATGGATTGCTCACTACAGATTAAAAGGTAAGACCCTGTGGGAGATAACCAAAACTGATGGAGCTTGTTGGAGTTGGCGGAATATTCTGAACTGTAAAAGAATGTAAGACCTTTCTGCTATAAAGTTGTTGGGAATGGGTGCAACACATCTACTTGGTTTGATAATTGGCATCCCTTGAGTCCTTTGTCAGATTTTATATCACCTAGGGACATCCATAGGGCTGGGCTTACTCTGGATTGTAAGGTAAATGCAATTATTTTGGGTCAAAGCTGGAATTGGCCCCAAGCTTGGGAGGATAAATTTCCCATCTTATTAAATTTCCCTCCTCCTGAGCTGAAAATTGATGAAGCTGATAAGCATGTTTGGAAAACTAAAACTGGTAAACTTGTTGCTTTTTCTACTAAGGCTGCTTTTTGGGATTTGAGTGTGCAGCAGCCTGATGTTTGTTGGTCAAAGTTGATCTGGTTTAGTCAAAATATTCCAAGACATTCTTTTATCCTGTGGTTGGCTATTAAACAAAGATTATTAACACAAGATAGACTTCTAAGATGGGACAATTCTAAGAACCTTGTGTGTAGTCTTTGTGACACTCAAGCAGACTCTCATGATCATTTGTTTTTTAACTGTGAGTTTTCTAGAAGCATATGGACAGAGTTAAAATGTATTGCTAAATTAGGAAATGTTCCTCCTGATTTGCAAACTTGTGTTCAATGGCTTGTTGTTTTACCTATCAACAAGCAATTTGCTAGTATTATCCAAAGATTGATGTTAGCAGCCATGGTTTATTATATTTGGCAAGAAAGAAACCTGAGATTGTTCCAACAAAAACAAAGAAATGTTGAGGATATATGCAGCCAAATAAAATCTGTGGTCAGGCTTAGATTGTTGGGGCTGACAATTTATGAAACCTCAAATACTACTGAGGATAGCAAGGTTTGGGGTTTTCCAGTGCATCCAGTAACAAAGAAGAAGGTTTCAAAATGCTGAACAGCCTTATGTTGTTGTTGCTCTGGTGGTTTGCTATTCATGGATTGTGGTGTAGGTATGTGAATATTGTGGGTCTGGTTATGCAATTCATTTTCACATATGTTATTGTTTACAGGGACCATTTGGGATTGTGGACAGAGGGGTTTTGTACTATTTTATCATCTGGGATAGGGGCTGTTATGGGTTGGGGAGGTTGGGGAGGAGATGGAAGGGATAGGACTCTGTATTTTGCTTCTAGATCTTCTTTTTCTATTTTTCATTTATACTCCTATCTTTTTTTCAGTTGGTCTCTAGGACAAATTCTGGGTATGTTTGAGATTTACAGATATGGCAGCTTGCCCCTGTATGTCTTTCAATGTCTTTGGCTGGGATTTAGGTATGAGAAGAGGCCAGGGATTGGCCTTAACCTGGGAGACATAAGGATGGAAGTGTCCACCAATATTTTAATGTTAAATCTTCAAAATTCTGGTATACCTTATTGGTGGATACAAACCTCTATTTGTGTCACATACATGCTTGCAGCCTTTGTTTTATTGGATGAGTCTTATGTTTGGGGAGATGGGGATTTGTATATGGGTTGGGAAGGGAGTGTTGTTAGGCTGATGGTAGATGTTCTTCACATTGCCTCTAGTTATTCTTTTTATACTTGTTTCTATTCTCTCCTCTCTTCTTTATATTGGTCTATAGGATCAAATCTGGATTTGTTGGAAGCTAAAAGGTCTGACAATTTGTTTCTTCATGCTTCTCTGTGTTTGCTTTTGGGATTTAGGTGTGTGTGCAAGCCTGATGTTGGTTTTAACCAGGGAGCTATAAGGATGGAGGTGTCCACCAATTTTTTGTTAATCATATGTAGCAAGTTAGGCCGAGCTAATTGGTGGACCCAAACCCTTAACTGTGTCATTAATATCCTTGCTACCTTTGTCCAATTGATTGAGTCTGTTACATGGGATAATGGTGAAGCAAATACTATGGGTTGGGAAGGGAGTGCTGATCTTTTAAGGGTAGACACTCTTAATGCTGCTTCTAGTATTTCTATTTTTCTTTGCATTCATTTCTTCTCCCTCAATGCTGTTTGGACCTTAGGAATTATTCTGTGCTTGTTTGAGGTCTGCATTTTTTGTAACCTGCTGATGCAGACTTCTCTGCTGGTCTGCTTGGGGATTAGGAATATGAGTGGCCCGTGGATGGGTGTTAACCAGGGAGACATAAGGATGGAGGTGTCCACTAATATTTTCACTAATATCTCTAGATGGATAGGCAAAGCTTATTGGTGGACCCAAACCCTTTCCGATGTCATATATATCTTTGCAGCCTTTGTTATATTTTTGATGGAGTCAATAATAAGGGCTGGAAATTCTCTGGATTGGGAAGGGAGCTGTTATGAGGGTCTGGTAGGTATTCTTCTCTCTGCCTCTAGGTCTGCTGTCATCAAAAAGATGAAAATTTGCTTCTCTCCTTTCTTTCTTTGGTCTTTAGGTATAATTCTGTATTTGTTGGAAACTATAGTGTTTGCCTGCATATGGGCCTCTATAATTTCTCTGCTTGGGGGACAAGGAGGTAGTGAAACTGTTTTTCCAGGAGTTGGAATTAGCCGGGGAGTTATAAGGGAGGAGGCATGCACCAGTGTTTTGGTATATATCTCTAGCATATTAGGTCTTCTTGCTTACTGGTGCAGCCAAACCTTATCCTGGGTCACATATTCTCTTGAGCCTTTCATTTTCCTTGGTGTGTCTTGTATGGGGACAGGGACATTACAGGGTTGGGAAGGAAGAGGAGGAGATATAAATCAAGTTCTGGTTAATGGGAGCATATTGTATGATAGTGATGTGAATATTCTGATCATTCAACTGTGTCATGATGCTATGTGGTCGCACGTCAATGCTGGGTTATTGAATAATGCTGCTGTGTTCATGTTGATGTATAAAGGGTGGTGTGAAGTCTACATCACCAATTTGTGCAAATACCTGTGCCCATCTGTTTGCTTTTCTCTATGCATGTCTGCATGCTGCACTGGGTTTCATTGTTTAGGAAAATTGGGTTTATATGCTTGTATGTTAATTGGTTTCTATACTTGTATGCATACTATGGGTTGTGAGGTTTACATCAGTTGGGTTCATTGTTGCAAGATTAAAAGATTGAGGAAATATGGGGTTGGATCTGTGGTGATTATGTTTAGGAGTTTAAGGGTGATTCTGGATGCTGTTCCCATTCATATAGATGGGCCTTGTTTGATTCTGCGGAGTAATGAAACTAAAAAGGTTGCTAGCAGGATCCGTATTGATTTATATTGGTTATTTTGGAAGTGGATATGTTATTTTTTTGGTTGGGCTTTGACGAATATTGATAAAAGTAGACAAGAGAAGATTGGTACTATGATTGTTTTAAAAGTAAGGCACCCAAGTTTGGAATATTGGATCTACTGGACTTCCTTCTTGTTTCAAGTTGTAAAAGATTCTTGGGCTGTTGAAAGTGTTATTCTTGGTGGGCTGCATCTTTATCTGGTTTTATGCTTGGGCTTTTATATTGGGCTAAGCAACAATTGGAGTTTGGGCTATGTGGTTTATGAAGTTGCTTGGAGCTTTTCTTGGTATTGGATTATATGGAATTACTGGAGTAATGTTCATGGTATGGATCATTGCCTGTATAGGAAGAGTTTGTTTGATGTTTTTTGGATTTACTTTGTAAATCGATTATGGTCTAGGAGATTCTTGATTTGGTATTGTTCTTTACTTAGTAGGTTGCTTACCCAATGTATTATTTCCTTTTTGGGGATTAATAATCTTAGACAAATTGCTAAGATTGTTAATTGCCTTTGTTTGTAATTTCTTGTTTTTTGAATAAATGTTTGCCAGGGCTATGCCCTTTTCCAAAAAAAAAAAAAAACCCTAAACCCTAAACCCTAAACCCTAAACCCTAAACCCTAAACCCTAACCCTAAACCCTAAACCCTAAACCGTAAACCCTAAACCGTAAACCGTAAACCGTAAACCGTAAAACCGTAAACCCTAAACCCTAAACCGTAAACCCTAAACCCTAAACCCTAAACCCTAAACCCTGAACCCTAACCCTAAACCCTAAACCCTGAACCCTGAACCCTGAACCCTGAACCCTGAACCCTGAACCCTGAACCCTGAACCCTGAACCCTGAACCCTGAACCCTGAACCCTGAACCCTGAACCCTGAACCCTGAACCCTGACCCTGAACCCTGAACCCTGAACCCTGAACCCTGAACCCTGAACCCTGAACCCTGAACCCTGAACCCTGAACCCTGAACCCTGAACCCTGAACCCTGAACCCTGAACCCTGAACCCTGAACCCTGAACCCTGAACCCTGACCCTGAACCCTGAACCCTGAACCCTGAACCCTGACCCTGAACCCTGAACCCTGAACCCTGAACCCTGAACCCTGAACCCTGAACCCTGAACCCTGAACCCTGAACCCTAACCCTAAACCCTAAACCCTAAACCCTAAACCCTAAACCCTAAACCCTAAACCCTAAACCCTAAACCCTAAACCCTAAACCCTAAACCCTAAACCCTAAACCCTAAACCCTAAACCCTAAACCCTAAACCCTACCACTTTCTCTCTCGCGCGCATGTGGGCTCTCATCCCCTCGGCCGCAACTTTCCACCCTTAAATTCTACTAGGTTTCTCAAATGGTGCTGGATCCTTCAATTCCCAAACACCAGAATCCTCCCTACAAACCCCCTGATGATCCAGGACAGCCTAGCGATGCAAAAAACGCGCGTAACCCACTGGCTGGAGATAAGCAAAGAACCCGCCGATTTTCAAGTCGGCTCTATGGCGGTGCAAAATTCAGACAGGGCAAAGAAGGGCCCCAGATTCATGGTATTCGAGTGGGAATGAAGAACAATCGTGTTAGCAGGGCTCGCAAACCACTCTCAAATATCCAGCTGAACGAGATGGTGCACGACATTGGCCAATCGGTAAAATTTCCAACCTTGCGATCATCAAAGAAGGGAACCCTAGAGCAACAAAAAGAAGACCAAGGTGTATACAAATTATCGTATGTGGCAAGGGTTGTAGATGAATTTAGTAAGATGGCGGGCAAGGAAATGAATGCAAACCAGGGCAAAAAGGTGGCACAGGTGAGTGCTGGAACACATGATGGGAACATCACAATTGAAAAACAGCAAGGGTCCCCCACTACAAGAGGGTGCGCACAACCGGAGCATAGCATGTTCACTCCCCCAGGCCAAGGTATACACCCTCACCCCCTTAGTCCGGACACCTCCACATGCTCAATGAATTCCATTGGAGTGGAGGTGTTTTCTCCAATTCGTGACTTAGTTATGGATGAAACCCTCTCGGAGGGCAACCAAGCCCTGCCTCTGCTCACCCATAGCATACATATGCAAACTAAAGTCTCCCCTATAGCACGACACCCTGAACAATCTCAGCCTGCCCAACCACAGCAGGAACCCCCTGTAGAAAGGAAAACGACTATGAATGGGAATGGAAGAAATACTCAGAGGGCGAGACCTACTTTTGCTGAACTGATAAGAAAGAACCAAGCTGATGAGTCTCGTAAGCTGCAATATATCCCCCCAAGTATAACACCAGCAGGGGGGATCCGGGTGACTATTACTCATGAAGAACTCAGACGATCTGCAGCAGCTTTCTCGCTCCATCTTTATGGCTATTTCTTGGGTACCTCTATGGACTTCAATGTAGTAAACACTCATTTCCGAAGGTTATGGAGAGAATTCGATATTGATGAGATCTCAAAGAGTCCTGCTGGTTTCTATTACTTCAAATTCAAAAGTGAAAAAGGCCTCACTGCAGTGCTTGAAAATGGGCCGTGGATGGTTAATAACATTCCCATCTTTCTCCAAAAATGGGAACCGGGTCTTAATCTAGAACGAATAGAACCTTCGACTATTCCATTGTGGGTTACTATCCATAATGTCCCATTGGAACTATGGACAGTTGAAGGAGTGAGTAAACTAATGAGTGGTGTAGGATACCCCCTCCTGATGGACAGAATTACTGACAAGAGATGCTCGGATCAGGCAGGTCGAATTGGATATGCTAGGGTTCTAGTGGATGTCAAAGCATCTAGTAACTTACCGAATGAAATTGAAGTGGAATACCCCCTATTCTCAACCACCCAAGTCGGATCAACATTCTTAAGGTTACATACCAGTGGAAGCCTGCGGTTTGTAGCCATTGTGGGGTGTTTGGGCACTCTTTTAAGTTATGCAAAGTTAGACCAAAAACTGAGGAGGAAATTCAAGAGGAGGAGCGTAGAGTTGTGACCCCAGCCACCCAAACCAAAGTGGGGAATGAAAGTGAAGTGAATGTGGACGGATTCACAATGGTATCCAGGAAGAAAAAGGGAGTCATGGCAGTACAGATGAATGCTCTGAGAAGTTCTACTGTGAACTGTCAGCAAGAAACCAGCAGATCCTTCAGAAGCGGAAAATGTTGTGCAAACCAAAACTCCTTGAAGATGTTATGGACTGTGTTGGCACGGATGAAATGTTGTTTAGAGATCTCATGGGTGAAGAATTCTTGGGAGAAATTTTGATTGATAGACAATCCTCAGCTGGTAAACGTCTAAAGTCTGAGAGAGATAATAACACTGCTGAAATTTTGGATAGTCAACAGCCTAACATGATGCAGGGGTCCAAAAAGATTATTAAAATTGCTAAAAAAAGGGGAGATGCTAACTATGACAGTGGAAAAGGAGAGGCTAAAGCTCAGGACAAGAAGATTATGAAATCCTTGATGAGGGAATTACTAAATGTGAGCTTCAATGTGGGGAAAACCTTGGATGAGGATGAAAGTCTATTAAATTCAAGATTTGTTACTAAGGAATACCCAATTCAAGTTCCTGGTAATGAAAGTGAGGATCCTGACATTAATGATGGAGCAAGAAGTGATAATCCCAGTGGTTGTAGTTCTCTTAAGTTCTTGAAGAAAAGAGTTTATATCAAGAAAACAATTAAAGAAGTATTGGATGAGATTGTGGATAAGAGAATAAGAATGAAGGAAAAAGAAAGAGATATGAAGCTTCAAATAAAGAGTGCATGGAAGCTTGAAGATGATAAAAAGAATGCTGATGTTATGATGTTTAAAGCTGGTGGAACAAAAGATGGTATTGACAAGCAGGAAAAACTAGTTACCAAGGGGCAATCTTCGTATATTTCAGCTCTTGAAGGGAATCCAGTCTCAGTTACTAATGAACACATTCAATTCTCACCCCTAACAGTCCTGGAGAATGGGGAGAAGGTTGTTGTGTTAGATCAAAAGTATATTGATGTAGCCCAAAAGAAATTTCATAATCTTCTCTATGGTTATTTGATAGGAGCTGATATGAGTCTAGCATTTGTCAGGTACAATTTGTATAGAATGTGGAAGCCTTATGGGATAAATGATATATCCACTAATGGTAATGGTATATTTTACTTCAAATTTGCTACTACTGAGGGGATGAATGAGGTTTTGAAATTGGGGCCTTGGGTTGTAAATAATGTTCCTATAAGTTTGAAGAAATGGGAACCAGCTATATATCTTGAAAAAGTGGAACCCAAATCAGTTCCTGTTTGGGCTATTTTCAAAAACTTACCTCTTGAATTATGGAATACTGACTGTTTATGTAAAATAGCTAGTTGTGTTGGGAATCCCCTGATTTTTGATAATGCTACAAAGCTTAGATGTTCTAAGCCTGGGGAAGCAGGAGGATTTGCGCGAATTTTAGTGGAGATTGAGGTGACAGATAAGCTTCCGGAGGTTGTTAAGGCTGTTTACCCACAGGGATGTTTTTTTGCTGGGAGAGAGGTTATTATAAAAGTAGAGTATCAAGCTGTCCCTGTTCATTGTCAATTTTGTAAAGTCTTTGGTCACTCATTTGAAGATTGCACTCACAGGCCTTTCACTGAAAATGAGATTAAAGCTAGAAATGATAAAAAGAAAGGAGGAGAAGGGAATGAAGGGAATCAGATCAAAGCTGAAGTCCAGGCTGATAACAAGGGCTTTAAGACAGTTAATAGAGGAAATGGGAATCACAGAAATTATAATACAGCTGCAGGTGCTAGGGGTAACAATCCTGGAAGAAGTTTCCAAAGTTCACAATGGCAACAACAGGGGAGGAGGTTTAACAATGTCAAAATGGATGAAGCAAGAGGTATGGCTGCTAATAATGGTAGAGATGTAAAGTTCAATGATAAAAAGAATACTGTTAACATTGCTGCAGCTTTTGGTGGGAAATTTAACTCAACTAATGAAAAGGGAAAGGGAATTATGAAAACCACACAGGAATACAGAATCAAACAAGGCAGTTCTGTGGGCAACCATAAAGATAGTAAAGAGGAGGATTTGGAGGTGAGAAATAGATTTGATATTTTGGAGGAAATAACATGTGAAGTTCAGGAGAAGGATTCTGCAGTTATGAATAAGAGTAATATTACTAAGGGAATTAATGAAGGTGGTAATAATATGCAGAAGGGGAATGTAGATAAGGTTGTGATTAATGGGATTCCTTTAACTCTTAAACAAAAACAAGATGTTCAACAAGTTTTTGATACTCGTGTAATTCCTGACATTTTCTTACTTGCTAAATGGGCTCCAGTTCAGAGAAGATATTATTCTCAATTATGCTTTATGAATGATTTCATTGAGGGATTGAAAAACTTGACAGATGCAGAGGAAGAAATGGATATTGAGAATGAAATTGAGTCAGAAGATGATGAAAATGCTAGATTCATGGCAAAGGGCATGGGTGGAAGCACAAGTAGTGGTCATGGCAAAAAAGAGACTACTTTGGAATCTAAACAGCAGGCAGCTACAGAATCAAGCTGGTCTGGTGGGCACAATGGTTCTCAATGAATTTGAACATTTTATGTTGGAATGTTAGAGGTTTGAATAAACTTGATCATCAGAACCAAGTTATGGATCTCATGGTGGAGAATAAAATTGATGTGTGTTGTGTTATTGAGACACATCTAAGGGCAAACAAAATTCAAAAAATCTGCAAAAGGGTGTTTGGTTCCTGGGATTACTTTTCTAATAAAGACTACTGTGCTAGTTGGGCCAGAATCTTAATTGGTTGGAACCCTGCTGTGGTGGATCTTATGGTTATTGATTTGACTGATCAGGTCATTAACTGTTTGATTAAAACAAAAGATGGTCAGAAGAAGTTCTATTGTTCTTTTGTGTATGGGCAAACCAGAGCCCAGGGGAGGAAATCTTTGTGGAAGGACTTGGATAAGTTCAATATTATGGTTGGTGATGACCCATGGCTCCTTGCAGGTGACTTTAATGCTATATTACATGTTGATGAGTGTTCAGTTGGATCCTCTTATAACACTGGCTCTATTGAGGATTTTTGTAATTGCTGTACTAATATTGGTCTAGAAGATCTTCAAAGTTCTGGCCTTACATTTACATGGAACAAAGCCCCGGGTAAAGTGGATGGAGTGATGAAGAAACTGGATAGGGTTATGGGTAACAATACTTTGTTGACCTGCTTTCCTAATGTGCAGTCTAAATTTCTCCCTTTTCTTACCTCTGATCATGCTCCTGCTGTTATTTCCTTCCCTGGTAAAAGAAGTTGGAAGCCTAAACCTTTTAAATTTCAGAATTTTATTTCAAAAAAAGATTGTTTTCTTCCTTGTGTTGTGGAAGGATGGAAGAATGATGTTCAGGGTTGTCATATGTATAATGTTGTTACTAAGCTAAAGAGCTTGAAGACTCCATTGAGAAAACTTGTGCATGCTCAGGGTAATCTCACTCTTAAAGTGAAAGTTTTAAAGGAACAACTTGCTAAGATCCAATGCCTAGTGGAGAAAGACCCCACAAACCCTTCTTATAGAGATAAAGAGATTTGTTGTTTGAAAGAGTTGAAGCTTGCAATAGAAGATGAGGAATTATTTTTGAAACAAAGAGCTAAAGTTGAATGGCTAGCTGCTGGGGATCAAAATTCAAGTTATTTTCATAAGGCAGTTAAGGGTCATCAATATAGAAGCAGAATCAACTCTGTTTTGGGGGTAGATGGGAAATTTCATGAAGGGAACAAGGTTGAAAATGCTTTTATTCAGCACTTTCAAGAATTTTTGGGTAGAAAGGTGGAAGTTTCCCAAATTGATAGACCTGAATCTTTGTTTGTGAAGACTATTCCAAACCAACTTGCTGAAGAAATGGTTGCTAGAGTCTCTAAACAGGAAGTCAAAGATGCTATTTTTGATATTGAGGATGATAAAGCACCTGGGCCAGATGGATTTACTTCAAAATTTTTTAAGTCTTCATGGGATGTTGTTGGGGAGGATGTCACCAAGGCTATTCAAGAATTTTTTGAAAATGGTAAGCTATTAAAAGAAATCAATGCTACTGTCATTTCTCTGGTCCCAAAAAGCAACAACCCTAGATCTGTTACTGATTATAGACCAATTGCATGTTGTTCTGTGTTGTACAAGTGCATCTCTAAAATCATTTGTAATAGGATAAAAGGATGTCTTGACAGTATAGTAAGCCAGAACCAATCAGCTTTCATTCCAGGAAGGCAAATCAGTGACAATATCCTTTTAACTCAGGAATTAATGAGGCATTATCACAGAAAAAGGGGCCCTCCCAAAGTTGCTTTGAAGATTGACTTACAAAAAGCATATGATACTGTCAATCATGATTTTCTACAAGTCTGTCTGATTAAATTTGGCTTCCACCCTTGTATGATTGATTGGATAATGACCTGCCTCACCACATCATATTATACCATTAACATTAATGGGGATCATTGTGGTTTTTTTCAAGGTAAGAGGGGTTTAAGACAAGGGGATCCTATGTCCCCTTATTTGTTTACTCTTGTGATGGAAGTTCTTACTTTAATCATCCAAAGAAGAATCAAAGAGGAAGGTGGATTCAACTATCATTGGCAATGTGAGCAATTAAAACTCACTCACTTATGCTTTGCTGATGATCTTCTTGTTTTTGCCAAAGCTGAAGTTGGATCAGTTAACATTTTGAAAAAATCCTTAGAAGAATTTGGGAATGTTTCTGGTTTAATCCCTAATATGAGCAAGAGTACAATGTTTTTGGGAAATGTTAAGAGTGCTGCTCAAAAAAGAATCAACAATATTGACTGGCCTTAAATACACGTGGAACCAAAGCCCGGGGAGAGCAGGGGGTCTGCTAAAGAAACTAGATCGTGTTATGGCAAATGTCCAGTTTCTAAACTCATTCCCGTTAGCCCATGCCACTTTTCTTCCATTTGTTCTCTCGGACCACAGCCCCATGGTAGTCACCCTTCCGGGCACTAGGCGGTCCCCCCCTAAGCCATTCAAGTTTGCAAACTATCTCACTTCAAAGAAATAATTTATTCCTTTGGTTAGAAGTACTTGGGGTGTTCGAGTTGAGGGATTTAATATGTTTACAGTGACCACCCGGCTAAAAATGCTGAAAAAGTCCTTCCGCAAGCTCAACTTCTCCCAAGGTAACATATTTGAGAAGGTTAAAATGCTGAAAAGGGAGCTTGAAAGCATCCAAGAAGACATTGTGAATGACCCGGATAATGCTGATCTGCGAGAGGAAGAGCTGCACTACTTACAGGTATACAAAGATGCTGTTAAAGATGAGGAAGAGTTCCTTAGGCAGAAAGCAAAAGTTACTTGGATAAAGGAGGGTGACCAAAATACAAAATATTTTCATAATGTAATAAGAAATAATCAGTCCCGAAACAGGATCATAGAAGCTGTTAATGTGGAAGGTGCGGTCTTCATTGGGGAGGAGGTTGGAGCCCAATTTGTTGAACACTTTGGAAGGGTTTTGGGAGAATCGTCTCCTATAACCCCCCTGCATGACCCTACTGGTCTTTTTACAAAGAAGATTCCGGAGGAAACTGCCTCATATATGATCAGAAATATCAATGATGAGGAGATCAAGAAGGCGCTATTTGAAATTGAAGACAACAAGGCCCCGGGGCCTGATGGCTATTCCGCAAAGTTCTTTAAGGCGGCTTGGAGCATAATTGGGGAGGATATATGTAAGGGTATTAAAGACTTCTTTAGGAATGGAAAACTCCTAAAAGAACTGAATGCAACAGTTCTGGCTCTTGTCCCAAAGGTAAACCAGCCATCAAAAGTAACAGACTACCGCCCTATAGCATGCTGTAATACCCTTTACAAATGCATCACCAAGATCATCTCTAATAGAATTAAGGGTGTGCTGAGTAATATTATTGATGAGAGTCAATGTGCCTTTGTTCCTGGGCGTCAAATAAGTGACAATATCATGATAACTCAGGAACTTATGCGGAATTATCATCGGGATAGAGGTCAAAGTAGATGTGCTTTTAAAATTGATATTCAGAAGGCGTATGACACTGTTGAATGGGAGTTCCTCCGGGAGTGCCTTGTTCATTTTGGATTCCATACACGGATGATTGGTTGGATTATGACATGCGTGACTACCCCCACATTCACCATTGCCATCAATGGCGACCATAAAGGTTACTTCCAAGGAAAAAAGAGGGCTGCGACAGGGTGACCCGATGTCCCCTTACTTATTTACAATGGTCATGGAAGTGCTGTCCCTTATGATCACTAGACGGGTCAGATTGGATAATAATTTCAAATATCATTGGAAATGTAAACAAGTTGGCCTCACTCATCTATGTTTCGCAGATGACCTGTTCCTCTTTTGTCATGGGAATGTTAACTCGGTATCCACCCTTATGGGGGCTCTAGAGGAATTCAGCCTCTCCTCAGGCTTGGTTCCAAGTATTCCAAAAAGCACCATATATTTTGGCAATGTAAGTCCTGTCGCTAAAGCTGCCATCTGTAATAGAATCCAGTTCAGAGTGGGGGAGCTTCCGGTAAAGTATCTAGGAGTCCCCCTTCTCTCTACTCGTCTATACCACAAGGATTGCTCTGCGCTTATTGATAAGATCAAAACCAAACTGCTGGACTGGAAAAATAAAGCTTTATCCTTTGCAGGTCGCCTTCAGCTGATCACTTCAGTTTTGAACTCGATCCAAGTGTATTGGGCCTCAGTCTTTTTCATTCCCATCTCGGTTTCCAAAGAAATTGAGAAGCTTATGCGTGGTTTTCTATGGTGCCATGGGGACATGAAACGTGGGAAGGCTAAAGTAAAATGGCAAGAAGTTTGCACTCCAATGAAACAAGGTGGTCTAGGTCTCAAAAGCCTTAGGCTATGGAACAAGGCCCTGCTATCAAAGCATGCATGGAATATTATCACGGAAAAGAACTCGCTATGGGTTAAATGGATTCACACGTACAGACTAAAAGGCCGCAACTTCTGGGAAGTGGAAAATAAGCAGGATGCTTGTTGGGGATGGAGAAAGATCCTTGACCATCGGGATGTGTTGAGAGAGCACATCATCCATAAAATAGGGAATGGCATGCACACGTCAGTGTGGTATGATAACTGGCATCCAGTAGGCCCTCTTGCTAAGATAATTCCTCGAAGAAGTATTTATGAGAATGGGCTATCTGGAGGTGCGAAGGTTGCTGAGTTTATTGACAATGGACATTGGAACTGGCCGAGCCAGTGGCAGTCCCTCTTCCCTTCTCTCTGGTCCTCCCCGTGTCCTCAAATTAATAGTACAAACCGAGATTGGGTAATTTGGAAGTCTCTTGATGGAGGTGAATCTGCGTTCAGTGTTGCGGTGGTTTGGAAAGACATTCAAGGGACCATGGATGATGTTAGGTGGGCTGGTGTAGTGTGGTTTACACAAAACATTCCTCGCCATGCCTTTATCACCTGGCTAGCTATAAAAGGTAGACTTCAAACCCATGATAAAATAAAGAACTGGAAGGCAGAAGAGGAGATGAGATGTGTTCTATGTAAACATGTTCCAGATAGTCACCAGCACCTGTTCTTTGACTGCACTTATGCGAATGAAGTCTGGGCTGCCATTAAACTTGTCACGCGATGGGGATGTACTCCGACGAGCTGGCCCCTCCTAATTGACCATATGAGTGCTCGTAAGAATAACAACTCCATCTGGAGTGTTATTAATCGATTGTCTTTTGCAGCTACAATCTACTACATATGGCAAGAACGGAATTTAAGACAATACCAAGCAAAGAACCGCTCTGTTGAGAAATTGATAAGCATCATAAGGGAGGCAGTTAGAATGAGGTTACTGGGTCTCAAATGGAAGAATACTAAGGCTGCTGTGAATGCATGCAGAGAATGGGACATCTGGAGATCCCAAGAGGTCAATATTGGGGATTGATAATGATCTGTAGGAGATATTCTATGGGGTGGGGAGGAGCTTATAACTCAAGTTTTATGAGAAGTAAGGGGGAGATGAGAAAGTGTGAGAGACAAAAATGGGCATTGAAAATCCTTTGTGTCAGTCTAGTCCACATGTGTCTATATATACACTCACATATTGGGGGGAGGGATTATGGGATGGGGTATCTAATGGCTATCTCTTTCCTTTGGTGGTCTCTTAGTGCAGGTAGGGGGAGTTCTTATTGGATGCCTAGTGTCTCCATGCAAGCTCATCTTTGGCAGGGGAGGAATCTAAAGAGGGGGTTCGCCATGGAGAAGAGTCAATTTGTAGGAAAAAAGTGGGCTACAATTCAAGGGAAAAAGCGGTCTACTAATTTTAGTGGAAGACGTGCCAATTTGATGTTTCGGGCTCTTGTGGCCTATAGATCTCGGTATTTGCCAAGCCCTGAGAGCTGGTGGCATCAAGGGGGTGACGAATTCAAGCACGCTGTGAAGAAGACAAAGTGTATGTTGCAAGACCAGTGCCAAATGAAGTGTTGCACTGTAGAGCGAGCCCAAGTTGGATGCTGGATGACAAGAAGCATGGATGGCCCAATTAGAAAGGGGTCTAAAAGGGGATGTCGAAGTGCTGAGCTGGTTAGGCCCAAACAGGAACCTCTTAACACTGAACCTGCTTTATTCTTTTTGTATAAGTGGGCCTTAAAGTATGCTGATGGGCTTGGGCTCAATAGAACTAAACATCTGCCCCACAATGGGGCTCTGGAAGTCATGGATAGCTATATGGGCATGCACATCTTGGCTGGTATTTGGGGGTGCTATAAGTACTTGGGTTGGTATTGTAACACGTCATATTGTAATTTTTGTGTTTTACGGTTAGCAACTATGTATAGAATTAGTGACTCTAGGCTTTTGAGAGTTCGGTATTTTGGTGGGTATCCAAAGACATGTTTTGGTCATCACCCTCGAACTCCGGGGGGGTATGCCCCCGTCATCATGTAATTTTTTGTGTTTGTTATTATATTTGCGGGCTCTCATGCCCTTTACCCAAAAAAAAAAAAAAAAAAAAAAAAAACCCTAAACCCTAAACCCTAAACCCTAAACCCTAAACCCTAAACCCTAAACCCTAAACCCTAAACCCTAAACCCTAAACCCTAAACCCTAAACCCTAAACCCTAAACCCTAAACCCTAAACCCTAAACCCTAAACCCTAAACCCTAAACCCTAAACCCTAAACCCTAAACCCTAAACCCTAAACCCTAAACCCTAAACCCTAAACCCTAAACCCTAAACCCTAAACCCTAAACCCTAAACCCTAAACCCTAAACCCTAAACCCTAAACCCTAAACCCTAAACCCTAAACCCTAAACCCTAAACCCTAAACCCTAAACCCTAAACCCTAAAACCCTAAACCCTAAACCCTAAACCCTAAACCCTAAACCCTAAACCCTAAACCCTAAACCCCAAACCCCAAACCCTAAACCCTAAACCCTAAACCCTAAACCCTAAACCCCAAACCCAAACCCCAAACCCCAAACCCCAAACCCCAAACCCCAAACCCTAAACCCTAAACCCTAAACCCTAAACCCCAAACCCTAAACCCCAAACCCTAAACCCTAAACCCTAAACCCTAAACCCTAAACCCTAAACCCTAAACCCTAAACCCTAAACCCTAAACCCTAAACCCTAAACCCTAAACCCTAAACCCTAAACCCTAAACCCTAAACCCTAAACCCTAAACCCTAAACCCTAAACCCTAAACCCTAAACCCTAAACCCTAAACCCTAAACCCTAAACCCTAAACCCTAAACCCTAAACCCTAAACCCTAAACCCTAAACCCTAAACCCTAAACCCTAAACCCTAAACCCTAAACCCTAAACCCTAAACCCTAAACCCTAAACCCTAAACCCCAAACCCTAAACCCAAACCCTAAACCCTAAACCCTAAACCCTAAACCCTAAACCCCTAAACCCTAAACCCAAACCCTAAACCCTAAACCCTAAACCCTAAACCCTAAACCCTAAACCCTAAACCCTAAACCCTAAACCCTAAACCCTAAACCCTAAACCCTAAACCCTAAACCCTAAACCCTAAACCCTAAACCCTAAACCCTAAACCCTAAACCCTAAACCCTAAACCCTAAACCCTAAACCCTAAACCCTAAACCCTAAACCCTAAACCCTAAGACTTTTCATTTTCTCACGCGTGTGTGTGTGTTTTCTAAGGTGCGATTGTTCAGAGCGGGCGACAAGAGGCGATTCTGCGATTTTGCTCCTTTTGATCGATTGCAACCACTTTCTACTCCTCAAATCTGTTCTATAACATGTCCAGATCTTCGGGGAAGGTTGGGAGGATTAATTCGTCCGGTGAGATACCGGCGAAGCCGCCTGATATACGAAGCTCGAATGGTTCGGTGAAGAAATTTGTGACAAGGAGTGCCTCGCGAGTTCCTATGAGTGATATCACCAATAAATCTAAGAGTTCTGATTCAGTGAAGGTTAATTCAAAGCTGCAAATCCATGTGAATCCTCCTGCGATGGTAGCACAAGGTCCGGTAGGTTCAATTGATGATGATAATGTTCCAATTGTGTTACAACATGAGGAAAGGGATAAGTGTGTAGATAAATCAAATATTCCTGCATCAAATTGTGATCAATTGAAGAATAATGAAGGGTTTAGAGCTTCTAAAGTCGTTAAGGATAATGATGATGTTCTTCATGTGACACCTTTACAAGTCTTAATGCCTGAGATGGATTACAAAGTGGATAAACAGGGTCTGCAAACTGAGGTTATGATAGAAGCCATTACTATGTTGGTTAAAGAATCTATTGCTAAAGGAACAATTATTCCATTTAAGGATTCAGATGCTATTGAGGCTGCTGTTTTAGCATATATTGAAGGATCTTGCTTGGATCAAAATTTCTTATTGATGATGAAGTCTTTCTTTGGCATGTATATTCTGGATCCTACATTCAAAGCTAAATATGGTAATCTCCTTACATCTAGTATCTCTTCTAATATCAATGGGTCTGCTAATGGTACTTCTACTGGGGAGGGAATGAAAACAGAAGATCAAGGATTAAGTACAATGATCAATAAATCGTTCTGTAAGAGAGAAAGTACATGTGATCTGAGTAGGGAAAAAGTAGACTTTGAAAATGAATACACTGTCAACAATAACAAAGTTGCAGGTAATGGTAAAAAGAAGAAACATTTTTATTCTTTTGAAACAGTTGCTCAATCAAGGAGATATTCTAATGCTTTTGAAGAGAGTACTAAGTGTAACACCATACCTGTTATTACTACTGGTTTTCATCCTGGTGTGGTTAGTGACTTGGAGTATGCTACCCCGGCTAGTACATTGGAAGATATGAAGAGAAGTGTTGGTAATACTATGAAAGATGTTTCAAGAAGATTTGCTAGAGCAAAAAAAGAGGAGACAAGCAAGATTAAGAGCATAACCAAACCAGCTACTTTATTCACCTCCACTCAAAAATCTTGGGGTTCTTTACCAGCCATAAAAAACATGAGTTTCACTGCTAATGGGGATGGAGTAAAGGTAGACATCCACATGAATGATCAAGTGCAAGAAGATGCCCAGAACCAGTCTCAGAAGTCTTATGCTTCAGCTGTTAATGGCGCTAGGAAGAAGGATCCTATTAAATTGTTAGAGCCTATTGAGTTTTGTCCTCCTACTGTTCTTGACACTGGGGAGAAAGTTGCTTTGATTCAACCTTGTTTCATTGAAAAAGCTGCTGTGGAGTTTAGGTCTCAATTGTATGGCTATTTTGTTGGAGCTGAGATGAATATAAAATTTGTTCGATATAATCTCTACCGAATGTGGAAGCAATTTGGAATTAAAGACATTTCCTCTAATGGTTCAGGGGTCTTTTTCTTTAAATTCACAGATGAAAAGGGTGTCAATGAAGTGGTGAAATCAGGACCTTGGGCTGTTGATGGGGTCCCACTTTGTTTGAAGACATGGAAAGTAGGAATGACTCTTATTAAATCTGATCCTGATACTATACCTGTTTGGCTCATTTTGAAGCAACTCCCTATGGAACTATGGAACACGAAATGTATATGTCAAATTGTTAGTTGTGTGGGAAAACCTTTGGTTTTTGATGGAATTACGGCTGAAAAATGTGTCAAGAAAACTGGGTCTGCAGGATTTGCTAGAGTTCTCACAGAAATTCATGCTAAAGATGTGCTTCCAGACAAGATTAGAGCTCTATACCCATCTGAGGGGGGATATGCTGGTCAAAGTGTGGAAATCAGGGTAGAGTATCAAAAACATCCTCCTAAATGTACTCACTGTCTGGTGTTTGGAGATAACTTTGCCAAATGTAAAGCTAGGCCATTGACAGAAGATGAAAAGGTTCTTAAAGCCATGAAGCCTGCTATCCCTGAGGGTAATACAGGAGGCAACAAAAACAAGGGTAAAGGAATAGATGAAGGTTTTCAACAAATTGGGAAGAATAATAAACCTATTAAGCCTCCAAAAGATACAAAGCCTTATAATTCTCCCCAGAAAAATCAGACTCCAACCAGGATGAATGGAAGTAGGAAAGGTGAAACTCTCAATAATGACATAAACAACACTGAGAATAAAGGGGAGTATTTGAATAATAGTGCAAGGCAGGGGGATCATACTTCCACATCTAAGTTTTATAATAAAGAGGGTAAGAGACTTCATAATCCAAAGAAAGATTCTAAGCAAGAGTATAGACAAAAGTTCCCTGCTGTCAATGTGAATACTTGTCCTGTATCAGCTAATAGTTTTGAGGCTCTTTCTGATTTGCAAGATGAAGATATGACTGATAAGAATCGACAGCAACTTTCAAGGCATAATGATGGTAAGAATGCTAAGTCTAGTATTTCTGGTTCATTCTCAAAGAGAGCTTCTTCACATTCAAATTCTAATAGGTGTCATTTGAACAATAGTAGCACATCTACATCAGTAAAAGACACCTCATCTGATACCTTTACTAACAATGTCCCTTCCACCCACCAACACAATAATTTTACATCTTCCAATCCAGTTTCTCTCAACCATCCATTAACCCAAATCAAAACAGCACCTCATTACCTACTCATAATGTCAAAGAGGGGGAATGTCCATCTAAACCCTCTTGCCCTGAACCCCCATTTGGTGTTGACCCTGAAATCAAAGGAACAAATGTCAAGAAAATTTTGAATGTTCTCTTCAATAAGAAACAAAATTTAACAGATGATCAGGAGAATGATATCTATATGCTGGTTGAAATGAAATCTGTCCCTTCTATGGAAGAGATTGCCAAGTGGTCAGATGCTCAAAGAAGGTTTTATGCTCATCTGTGTTCTCTAACTCATTTTCCCCCTGGATGCAAAATTATTGATGAATATGAGGATCTTTCTGAAGTTTTTGAAGTGGAGTCTGATTATGATAATGCTGCTCAAGCTATGAAGGTTGATATTGAGGAAGAGTCAATCATGTTGACAGATAATGAGGGAACTATTCAGGGTACTCAGGTATTGGGTGCTACTGTCTCTTCAAAGTTAGTTAATGATGAATAATATCCTTACCTGGAATGTCAGAGGTCTTATGGGTAGAGACCATCAAGATCAAGTTAAGGATCTGATGAATGAAAATGGTATTGGTATTTGTTGTATGTTAGAATCTCATGTTAAGAAATCCAATCTATCTAAAGTTTGTCACAGACTTTTTAGAGATTGGAGCTGGGTGTCTAACAAACAGCATTGCAGCAGTTGGATTAGGATCATAATTGGTTGGAACCCTAATAATGTTGATCTAGTGGTGGTGGATATGACAGATCAAGTTATAAATTGTTTTGTTAAAATGAAAGGTGCTCCTTGCCAGTTTTATTGCTCATTCCTATATGGCCATGTCAGAGCCCCAAGAAGAAAACCTCTTTGGAATGACCTCAAGAAATTTAGTATTTTTGTCAATAAAGATCCTTGGTTGGTTATTGGTGATTATAATACCACCTTAAGCCCGTCTGAATGCTCATCTGGCTCTTCCCAGTTTTCTACCTCAATGGCAGATCTGATGGAATGTTGTGAAGTTTGTGGGTTGGAAGACATGCCTAGTTCTGGTATGAAGTTCACTTGGAACAAAAGTCCTGGTAGTAGTACTGGTCTTCTGAAAAAGCTTGATAGGTCAATGGCCAATTTGGCTTTCATGAACTCTTATTCTTCTGTGCAATCAAAGTTCTTACCTTTTTCTACTTCAGATCACTCTCCAATTCTTATTTCTTTTCATATGAAGAAAATCTGGAAACCTCACTCCTTCAGGTTTATGAACTTTCTCACTAAGAAGCCTGAGTTTTTGCCTATAGTGAAGCATGTCTGGGAGAAGCAGATAAAGGGCTGTCATATGTTCTCTATTACTACTAAACTTAAAGAGCTAAAGAAGCACCTACGGAAGTTGGGTAAAGATCAAGGGAATTTGAAAGAAAAGGTTAAGAAACTTAAAGCTGAGTTAGAAGCTATCCAAGTAGAAATAGAGAAGGACCCCCATAATCAAGACTTGAGAGATGAGGAGTTAGTTTATGTTAATGCTGTCAAAGATGCTGTTGAAGATGAAGAATTATTTTTGAAGCAGTTGGCTAAGGTTGAATGGCTTGCTGGAGGAGATCAAAACACAAAGTACTTCCATAAGGTGGTTAAAAGCAGACAGAACAGAAATAGAATCAATTCTATTTGTGATATGGATGATAAATTTTATGAAGGAGAGGATGTTGGTACTGCTTTTGTGAATCATTTTAGTAGTTTTCTAGGGAAGTCAGTTCCTATGAAGGCTGTGCATGAGCCTATCTCTCTTTTTGTGAAAAAATTGCCAAGGGATGTGGCTGATAAGATGGTCAGTCCAGTGCTGAATGAGGAAGTTAGAGCTGCTATGTTTGATATTGAGGATGATAAAGCCCCTGGGCCTGATGGTTACTCTGCTAAATTTTTTAAGGCTGCTTGGTCTGTGGTAGGTGATGAGATTTGTTTAGCTGTGAAGGAGTTCTTTAATAATGGAAAGCTTCTAAAAGAAATTAATGCTACCCAGATTTCTTTGGTGCCTAAATGTAATAACCCTGGGAGAGTAGCTGATTTTAGGCCTATTGCTTGCTGCAATGTCCTATACAAATGTATCACTAAGGTGATTTGCAATAGAATAAAAGGAGCTCTTGATCTCATTGTTAGTCAAAATCAATCTGCTTTTATACCTGGTAGACAGATTATTGATAATGTCCTTCTCACTCAGGAGCTTATGAAACACTATCATAGAAATAGAGGTGATGCTAAAGTGGCCATTAAAATTGATCTCCAAAAAGCTTATGATACTGTGGATCATTCTTTCTTACACTTCTGTTTGGAGCAGTTTGGATTTCATCCTTGTATGATACATTGGATCATGACATGTATTTCTACCGCTTGTTATTCGATAAATGTTAATGGAGATAATTTTGGTTTTTTCAAGGGCTTGAGGGGATTAAGACAAGGTGATCCTATGTCTCCATATCTGTTTACTCTGGTGATGGAAATCCTAACTTTAATGCTTAATAGGAAAATAAAAGAGAATGATCACTTCAAGTACCACTGGAAATGTAAAGTCCTAGGCATCACAAGTCTTTGCTTTGCGGATGACCTTTTGATGTTTGCTCATGCAGATGCTAATTCTGTGAAAGTTTTAAAGGAAGCTTTAGATGAATTCTCTGTTTCTTCAGGGCTTATTCCTAATCTCAGCAAGTGTACTGTCTATTTTGGGAATGTCCTTCCTGTCACTAAAGAGCGAATTCTGCAAATCATTCCTTTTAAAGAAGGTTCTTTACCTGTCAAATATCTTGGATTACCTTTATTGTCCAAAAGGCTTTATTCTAAAGATTGCAAGGTGTTGATTGAAAAAGTCAAAAAGAAGATTCATGATTAGAAAAACAAGAGTTTATCTTTTGCTGGAAGACTGATGTTGATCAAATCAGTTCTTTCCTCTATGCAAGTGTACTGGGCTTCTGTTTTTTTGTTACCTACCAATGTCATTGAAGATATTGAGAGACTTATGAATGGTTTTCTGTGGGCTCAGGGTGAGAATATTAAAGGCAAAGTTAGAGTTGCCTGGCAAGAGGTTTGTCTTCCTAAAAAGCAAGGGGGTTTGGGTATCAAGTCTCTAAAGATCAGAAACATGACTTTAATTGCTAAACTTATATGGAATCTGATCAATGGTTCTACAAATATTTGGACCCGCTGGATTTCTCAACACAGACTGAAGGGTAGAACTTTGTGGAAGTTGTCAAAACTGATGGTGCCTGCTGGAGCTGGAGGAATATTCTCAATTGTATGAAGAAGATAAGGCCTTTCTGTTACAAAATGCTAGGGAATGGTTATAGCACCTCAGCATGGTTTGATAATTGGCACCCTTTAAGTCCTCTTTCGGATTTTATATCTTCTAGAGACATTCATAGAGCTGGGCTCACTCTAGATTGTAAGGTGAACACTTTAATATCTGGCCTTAATTGGAATTGGCCTAAAGAGTGGGAGGTCAAATTTCCTATTTTATTTGAGTTCCCCACTCCTTTATTGAGAAATGACACACCTGATAAATATATTTGGAAAGCTAAAGATGGTAGACAGGTTGCTTTTTCTACAAAAGCTACGTTTTGGGATTTGAGTGTGCAGCAGCCGGATGTTGTTTGGTCCAAAGTGGTCTGGTTTAGCCAGAGTATCCCAAGACATTCATTTATTTTGTGGCTAGCTATTAAACAAAGATTGCTGACCCAAGATAGATTGCTTAAATGGGATAATTCTATGCAACTCTTATATGGTCTATGTCATAATCAAGTGGACTCGCATGATCATTTGTTCTTTGACTGTGTGTATTCCAAGAGAATATGGACTGAATTAAGAAGCCTTGCTAAATTGGGAACTGTTCCCCCTGATCTGAAAGCTTGTATACAATGGCTTGCTTCTTCTCCTATTAACAAACAACTTGCTAGTATCATTCAAAGATTGATGTTAGCTGCTATGGTGTATTTTGTTTGGCAGGAAAGAAATTTGAGAATTTTCCAGGGTAAGCAAAGAAGTGTTGAGGAGATATGTAGCCAAATTACTGGTGTGGTCAGATTGAGATTAATGGGATTGAAAATCTATGAGACCCCTAATACTATTGCTGCTAGCAAGATATGGGGTTTTGCATTGATCCCGGGAAAAATGAAGTCAGTCTTATGTTAAAGAATATTATGTTGTTCTGCAGATGGTGTAAGAGGTATGATAAGTTGTTTCTCAGCAATTACTATATGGAGATTATAAACATGAAATGTTTTATTCTTCATTCTCTTGGATATGGCCTGCTTTTGAGGTGCTGGGGATTGATTGGTGAATGGTTGTGCTATACCTACATGGTTTGTCTGGGATTGAGGAATGAATGGTTTGGGGTTCTCTATTCTTATGGCCTGTGGGTTGATATGGGCAGGGGAGGAAGGGTAGATAGGTTGTTGGTTGTTGGTGTTATCACTATGTTTTGTTGGTGGGCCCAAACCTATCTCTGTGGCTCATATATTATTGCTGCTTTTGTTTTTTTGATTGAGTCTGTGTATTGGGAGGATGGAGAAAATGATAATATGGGTTGGGAAGGGTGTGTTGGGAGACTGATGGTAGATACTCTTACTCCTGCTTCTAGATTTTCTTTTTGTATATATCTTGTTTACTTCTTCCTCACTTTTAATTGGTCTTTAGGAAATATTCTGGATGTGTTTGAGGTTTTCATGTTTGGCTTCTTGCCCCTGCAAACCTTTCTGCTTGACTGCTTGGGAATTAGTTGTGTGATAAGGCTGGAGATTGGCTCTAACCAGGGAGACATAAGGATGGAGGTTCCCACCAATCTTTTGTTGCTAATTTGTAGTTGGCTAGGCCGTGCTTATTGGTGGGACCAATCCTAAAACTGTGTCTTATTTTATATTGCTGCCTTTGTTCATTGGTTTGTGTCTGGTTCTTGGGGTGATGGGGGAAACAATGTTATGGGCTGGGGAGGGAGTAAAGTGAGGTGTATGGTAGATATTCACACTCCTGCCTCTAGATTTTCTGAGTTTTTTTGTTTTGTTTTCTTCTCCCTCACTGTTGATTGGTCTTTAGGATATGTTCTGGGCATGTTTTGGGTATGTAAATGTGCAGAATTATCTTTACATACCTTTCAGCTTATCTGTTTGGGAATTAGGTGTGTGAGAAGGCCTGGGAGTGGATTTAAACAGGGAGGTACAAGGATGGAGGTGTTCACCAATTTTATTCAAATAACTTCTAGTTGGTTAGGCAGAGCTTATTGGTGGACCCAAGCCCTTATCTGTGTCATATATAATCTTGCTGCCTTCGTTTCTTTGACTATGTCTAAAAATGGGAATGGAAATATCAGGGGCTGGGAAGGGAGTAGTGGAGAGGTTATGGTAGATGATCTTAACTCTGCTTCTAGTTTTTCTGTCAGCATCTGTTTTCCAGTTTGCATCTCTTCTCCCTTCATTTGGTCCATAGGTATATATCTTTATTTGTTTGGAATTGTAGTGTTTGCCTGTATATGGGCCTCTGCAGTTCCTCAGCTAAAAAGAAAGGGGAGTAGTATCACAAATCTTCCAGGAGTTGGAAGTACCCAGGGAGATATAAGGGAGGAGGTCTGTACCAGGGTTTCGATGTCCCCTACTAGCTTGTTAGGTCCTGTTGCTTTCTGGTACAGCCAAGCCTTATCCTGTGTCATGTATTTTATTGAGCCTTTCTCTTTTGTTATTGAGTCAAATATATGGGCAGGGACTTTACAGGGTTGGGGAACCAGGAGTATGAGTGGAAAGCATATTCAATGGGTGGCATCTATGGGTTTGACAAGTGTTTGTTCTGCTTGTGAGGGAAAGAATATTATGAAGATAATTTGGCTTCCTAGTCGAAGATTCCTTTGGTTAAGCACTGGGAAATGGAGTTTGTTAAGCCAATTTGAAGGTGTTGTTAAGGGGTCCTACTGCAATATGGATTTAATGGAAATATTTGGGCTGTTTCGTTTATGGGGTATATTCATATGGCAAAAAGATTGGGCCTGGAGTTGGTTTAAATATTATAATCATAGATGGAATTCATGGAACATATTCATATGGCAACAGTGGGCCAGCTATGAAGGTACTAAGCTTTGGATGGAGTATAAGAAGAAAGTTTATTGGGTTTGTGCCATGATTGTTCTAAATTTGGGGCACCAAAAATTGAGATATTGGATCGACTGGACTCCCAATGTGGATCATGTTCTGAAAGTGTATTGGGCTTTGGATAGTATTATTCTTGGTGGGCTGACTCTCATTATTGCTTTATATCTGAATTTTGATATTGGGCCAAGTAGCATTCAGAGTTTGGGCTATGAGGTTTATGGGGCTGAATCGAGACTCTTTTGGTATTGGGCCACATGGAATTCCTGGATTATAGCTCATGGGCTGGATCATTGCTTGTATAGAAAGAGTCTTTTTGAAATGTATTGGATTTACTTTGTAAATCGATTATGGTCTAGGAGATTAATGTTTTGGCCTAGGTCTTTGCTTAATATTTTGCAAATTCCTTGTATTATTTCTTTTTTGGGGATTAATAATCTTAGACACATTGCTAAGATTGTTAATTGCCTTTGTTTGTAATTTTTCTTTTTTTGTATAAATGTTTGCCAGGGCTTTGCCCTTTTCCAAAAAAAAAAAAAAAACCCTAAACCCTAAACCCTAAATCCTAAACCCTAAACCCTAAACCCTAAACCCTAAACCCTAAACCCTAAACCCTAAACCCTAAACCCTAAACCCTAAACCCTAAACCCTAAACCCTAAACCCTAAACCCTAAACCCTAAACCCTAAACCCTAAACCCTAAACCCTAAACCCTAAACCCTAAACCCTAAACCCTAAACCCTAAACCCTAAACCCTAAACCCTAAACCCTAAACCCTAAACCCTAAACCCTAAACCCTAAACCCTAAACCCTAAACCCTAAACCCTAAACCCTAAACCCTAAACCCTAAACCCTAAACCCTAAACCCTAAACCCTAAACCCTAAACCCTAAACCCTAAACCCTAAACCCTAAACCCTAAACCCTAAACCCTAAACCCTAAACCCTAAACCCTAAACCCTAAACCCTAAACCCTAAACCCTAAACCCCAAACCCTAAACCCTGAGATATGTATGTGGGTGTTTGGGCGTGTTTGTGTATGTGTGTGGGTGTTTGGGCGTGTTTGTGTATGTGTGTGAGTTTGTGTGTGTGTGGGTGTGTGTGTATGTGTGTGTGTATGTGTGGGTGTGTGTGTAGGTGTGTGAGTGTGTGTTGAGTGGCTGTGTGCGGGTGGGTGTATGCATGTTTGTGGGTGTTGGTGTGTGTGTGTGGGTGAGTGAGGGTGTGTGGGTGTGTTGGTGCGTGTGTGTGTGGGTATGTGTGTTTGTGGGTGTGTGGGGGTGTGTGGGTGTTTCGGTGTGTGTGGGTGTTTGGGCGGGTTTGTGTATGTGTGTGGGGGTGTGAGTGTGTATGTGGGCGAGTGTGTGGGTGTTTGGGTGGTTGGGGGTGTGTGTGTAGGTATGTGGGTGTTTGACTGTGTGTCTGTATGGGTGTGTGTATCTGTGTGTGTGGATGTGTTTGGGTGTGTCTGTGGGTGTGTGTGGGTGTGTGGGTGTTTTGGTGTGTGTGGGTGGTTGGGTGTGTTTTTGTATGTGTTTGGGTTTGTGTGTGTATGTGTATGGGTATGTGTGTGTATGGGTGTGTATGTGTATGTATGGGTGGGTGTGTGGGTATGTGTGGCTACGATTCCAGGAATGACTCAAATTCCATTAAGCTATTAAAGAAGAGAATTTATTTGAAGAAGACCATTAAGGATGTGCTAGATGAACTCTTGGAGAAAAAGCAAAAAATGAAAGAAAAAGATAGAGAAATGAAGATTCAAGTGAGGAATGCTTGGAAACTGGAAGAAGAGAAAAAAGATTTGGAAATAATGATGTTTAAGGCTGGGGGTACTAAGGATGGTATTGAAAAACATGTGAAATTGGTGAACAAACAACAGGTTTCTTACATGTCAGCTTTGGAGGGTCAGCAATCTTTAGGAAGTAATGAAGCTATCAGGTTCACACCTCCAACAGTTTTGGAAAATGGGGAGAAGGTTGTTATGTTAGACCCCAAGTACCTTGATATGGCTAAGAAGAAATTTCATAATCTTTTGTATGGTTATCTCATAGGAGCTAACATGAGTCTTGCTTTTGTAAGATATAATTTGTATAGAATGTGGAAGCCTTTTGGAATAAATGACATTTCAGCTAATGGGAATGGAATATTTTATTTTAAATTTAAAACAGCTGAAGGGATGAATGAAGTGTTGAATATGGGTCCTTGGGTTGTCAACAATGTACCTTTAAGTTTGAAGAAGTGGGAACCTGCTATATGTCTTGAAAGAGTTGAGCCTAAAACAGTTCCTGTATGGGCTATATTAAAGAACATCCCTCTTGAATTATGGAATACAGAGTGTCTTTGTAAAATTGCAAGTTGTATTGGGAATCCTTTAATCTTTGATAATGCTACAAAGCTGAGATGTGTTAAGCCTGCTGAAGCTGGGGGTTTTGCTAGAATTTTGGTGGAAATTGAAGCTGCAAACAAACTCCCAGAGATGGTTAAGACTATGTATCCACAAGGCTGTTTATCTGATGGAAGAGAAGCAATAGTAAGAGTTGAATATCAGGCTGTTCCTGTCAACTGCCAATTTTGCAAAGTGTTTGGTCAATCTTTTGAAGATTGTACCCATAGGCCTCTTACTGAGACTGAGATTAAAGAAAAGAATGAGAAGAAGGATGTAGAGAAAGCTAAAGTGCTCAACCAGGATAGGAGTAAGGAGCAACATGACAATGAAGGGTTTCAAGCTGTGAATAAAGGGGGTGGAATTCAGAAAAGTTACAATAAGTATTCTAATAACCAAGGTGGTAATTCAGGTCGATACCCACAACATACTCAATGGCAGCAGCAAACAAGGAGATTTAATTATGTTAGAAAGGATGATGTAAAGGAGCAAGGTGGTAATAAAGCTGATACTATGAAACAAAATGGCAGGAAGAACAGTGTAAGTATTGATGCTGCTTTGGGCAAACAATCAACTACCAGGGCTGAGAAGGGGACAGTGGTTATGAAGACAGCTCAGGAGTATAGAGTCAAGAAGGGTAATTCTGTGCACAACCATCAAGATAACAAAGAAGAAAATGTGGAGGTTAGAAATAGGTTTGATGTATTAGAAGAAATGACTTATGAAGTGCAGGGGAATGGCAAGGCAGTTAGTGATGGGCAGGGTATTAATAATGATGGTAATGAGGCTGGTAATAATGGGCATAATGGTAAAAATGATAAGGTGGTTATTAATGGGATCCCCCTTACACTCAAGCAAAAGGAAGAAGTGCAAAAGATTTTTGACAAAAGAGTAGTCCCTGATATATGTTTACTTGCTAAGTGGGTTCCTGTTCAAAGAAGATACTATACTCAGCTTTGTTTTATGAATGACTTTCTGGAGGGGCTGAAAAATCTGAAGGAAGAAGAGGAAGAGATGGATATTGAGAATGAAGTGGAATCTGAGGGAGATGAATGTGTAGATTCATGTCTAGTGGTATGAGTAAAAATGTGAATAATAGTAAACAGTATGAAGGAGAGGCTTCTTCTTCAAAGCAGCAAATGACTAGTGAATCTGGTTGTTTGGTTGGAAAGAATGGTATTAAATGAATTTAAACATTCTATGTTGGAATGTTAGGGGGTTGAATAAGATTGATCATCAAAATCAAGTTAAGGATCTAATGGTTGATAACAATATTAATATATGCTGTGTTATTGAAACTCATATCAGGGCTAATAACATACAAAAAATTTGCAGTAAAGTATTTGGATCTTGGGAGTATTACTCTAATAAGGCTTATTATGCTAGTTGGGCCAGACTATTGATTGGTTGGGACCCTTCTGTGGTAGATCTTATGGTTATTGATATGACAGATCAGCTAATTAACTGTCTAATCAAGACCAAAGATGGGAAATGTAAATTTTTCTGCTCCTTTGTATATGGGCATGTTAGAGCTCATGGTAGAAGAGTTTTGTGGAAGGACTTAGACAAATTTAATGGCATGGTAGGTGATGATCCTTGGGTTCTTGCAGGAGATTTTAATGCTATCCTCAACCTAGATGAGTGTTCTGTGGGCTCTTCTACTAAAATCCCGTCATCCTCAAAATAAATGTTACTTTTGGTGTAATCTATAATGGACTAACATTGTCGTTGATACCGAGATCCCTTTTGTCATCTTTACTGTCTTTATAAAATGTTCGATGCTTTTATTGTTTTAGATATGTTGTCTACTCATATTCTAGTGAAATCATATCTCAGGTAATCTGGAGGTGAAGCTTTCTATTGTTGGTAATGATGGCATGCAATACTATGCCCATTTCCAGCCAGCCAACCACCCCGAAAGCCGAAAGCCAGGTAGGAGGAAAGAAAGCAAACATCCTTAACCGCTCAATCTCGAGTCAAAATCTAAGGCGATTTGCAGGAATTCAAAGAGCATACTCGGACAACAATTTGTGTTATTCTGCTAATCATGTTCAGGCATCCATGAGTCAGCCAAAGTTGAAAAACAGCCATTCGTTTGGAATTTTCAACTTAAATCTCTCGAGCTCGTTTATCCCAAACTCACTCAAGACGTTGTTATTTGATCCTGAGACAAGCTATGACACAAACATGGATATGGATGCAGATACAGAAGAGAGAGATGAACCAACAGATGTTAGTGATGCAGAAATGGAAAAAGAAGAAACAAAACGGGCTAATTGGATGGAGAGGCTAATGGAAATCAGAAGCCAGTGGATTCAAAAACAGATGAATGAACTCGATGGTGAAAACGAAGAAGAAAAAGGATGTGATGAAGATGGAGAAGGAAATGGTTGTGAGGTAGATTATAGTGATGATGAAGACAGTATAATCATTAATCAGGAAACATTCTCAGGAATGTTGAAACAAGTATCTTGGTCCGACACTAAGCAATTTTCACAACTGGCTTTCCTTTGTAACATGGCCTACGTTATCCCAGATATTGAGGTATGTTCCGAGCCATTGCTTTTTTTGCTTACAAACGGGTGATAAGGTGTTAACAAATCGAAATGTATGACACACCTTGCAGGAGGACGACTTGAGAAGATACTATGACTTGACGTTCCTTACATCTTCCTTGGAGAAGAAAGAGTTGGTCCAAGCAATTTCACATGACTCGGTGTGCGTACCTGTGACTACTTCAACCAACCAGAGGCCCGAAACGCATATCACTCATACTTCTGCTTATGAAATAGCAGCCTCAGCAGCAACATATGTACAATCCCAAGCGGGTGGGCTAACAAAACTTGAATCGGAACCACTCCCCAAGGAAGAAATTGACTTCGAATTTGACAAAACAGATTCTTCTTCAAGAGTTTATAATTCGGAAATTGCAGCTTATATGGCGGCTTCTACTATGACAGCAGTAGTTGCAGCACCTGAGAAAGAAAAACAGGAGGCTGCAAGAGATCTTCAGTCACTTCGTTCATCCCCTTGTGAATGGTTTATTTGTGATGATACAAGTATATACACTCGATGTTTTGTCATCCAGGTAACCGAATACATCCTAAGATATGTTAATTGGATGAGCCCGTAATGGAGTTGTGAATTGCTAACATTTTATGTCTTGAAAATTTCAGGGTTCGGATTCAGTGGCATCATGGCAGGCAAATCTCTTCTTTGAACCGACTAAGTTTGAGGTAGGATGCTTCCTCAAATAACTAGGGGTGGTAACAGGGTTGGTCAACCGGGTTGTGCAACAGGTCAAAACAGGTTATGTTGGGCAGACTAGCGAGCGCTTTTTAAAAATATAATGTGCTATATATAGTTATGAAAACAAATATCCTATGATAATAATCTAAGCAGGCTTTACTTTTACTAATAAAACAATCTAGGAATTCCAATGGTATTTACTTATCAGTTGACTTTTGACCTAATTGACCTGCTTCCTTTTCAATTATATCTATTAGTTCAACTCACACAGTCACTTGACTCGCTAGAATTTCATAACTCAAATCGACCATTTGTATATAAATTGGTTGAAATTGCCACCTCACCTTTGTTGTAGCAATCACGTCAAAAGACATATGAACCAACCTTAAATAAACTGTTACAGGAAACAGGCGTGCAAGTTCATAGGGGAATTTATGAGGCAGCCAAGGGAATATACGAGCAATTCATGCCACATATTCTAGAACATCTGGACAGATATGGTGAAAGAGCAAAGCTTCAGTTTACAGGTCATTCTCTAGGAGGGAGTCTCTCTCTACTAGTAAACTTGATGTTATTGACCAGGAAGGTGGTCAAACCATCTGCTCTAAGACCAGTAGTCACCTTCGGTTCCCCGTTTGTGTTCTGTGATGGTCAAAAGATTCTTGACCAGTTGAAGCTTGACGAGAACCATGTTCACCGTGTCATGATGCATAGAGACATCGTGCCTAGAGCATTTTCATGCAACTATCCCAGCCATGTTGCCCAGTTGCTTAAACGATTGTGTGGTCCCTTCCGCTCTCATCCATGCCTAAATAGAAATGTAAGTATACTTTTTCTGGTGTGTTTAATACATAACTTTTGAGTAGAGAACCGTGAGACACAAATAAAACACTTGTACCGTTGTGCGTAGTGTTTTGCAGATACATAAGTTAGAAAGATGGGGGGGTAAACAGTTTCATAACCATCTTACGTATCACACTTAAAACAAAAAATATAAGTGTTTACATTGTAAAGTTGTTCTCGGTCTCTACTTGAAATTGGTTGTGTGCTGAACGACCATCTATTTTCTATCTCCTTCTCTCTTTAGATACATCAAACTTATATTATGAGGGCAAATTACTTACAAAATAACAAACTATGTTGTGATCAATTTATTGGGTAGTATAGTTAGTTGTACTCGTAGAAAACCTCAAACGTTCAAAAAGTTCTCATTTAGATAATCTCTTACACATGCAGAGCTTTTTATATACACCATTGGGAAAAATGTTCATTCTCCAGCCTGATGAGAAGTCATCACCGCATCATCCTTTACTCCCTCCAGGAAGTGCTTTATACACTATAGAGAATACCCAATGTGGGTTAACCAAAACTGCTATTCGGGCCTTTCTAAATTCTCCACATCCAATAGAAACCCTACAACATCCGACAGCCTACGGTTCGGATGGCACAATCCTCAGAGACCATGACTCAAGCAACTACCTAAAGGCCATAAACGGGATCATAAGACAGCACACAAAGACGTTCATAAGGAAACCTAAACAACAAAGGAACTTGTTGTGGCCATTACTGACTTCACAATCTCCACATTATTGGAGTCAAGAAACAAAAATCAAAGAAAATAATTTGACTGTTTCGGATCAAAACAGGCTGGTTACTACAGAGGTGGCGTGAAATGTGTAATGTAAGGGAAAGTGGAGACTAAAACTAACCTAAATCGGGTGGTGTTCGTAAGAGATTTGGCTTCAAATTGGTTCACCTAATTACATTATTGTAAATTGTGTATGTATTTACTAATAAATATTCAAGTGAAATATGAACAGCCCTATGGTAATTAGTTTGTTCATATATTATTCTGATCTCCTAAGAGCACTGTAAATGATGTATGATCATATCATGTGAATCATGTTGTAGCCTGATGTTGTAATTAAGAAGACTACAAGCTCAGCTAAAGTTAAGGATTTAATAAGAAGGCATTACCTACATTATTTCTCCAACATACATACATACAGATCCTACAATAACAATGTTAGAATCATTCATTTAGCAATAGGGCGTTTGAAGTTTGAAATGGACAATAAGGATGTGCATGGTTAGGTTTAGTTTTACCTCGTAACCAAACCATAAGCGAAGGATTTGGTTATTGGAAATGCCTGACTGGTCGGTTCGATAAATACTGTTTTGTGTTAACATTTAAATATACAAAAATGAAACGGTTGTGAACTCATGCTTCGGTTAACATATTGACTACTGGAGTTCATTTTTTGGGCTTTTCACGATTGGACCAGGTTTAACACATATTTGGGCTTTGAAAAAATAATATATTTTAACAAATTTAATACCTGTTTTGGGCTTTTGGCATGAATTTTTGGACTTCCAAAAACAAAAGTATACAACAGATCCTCTCCCTTGGTTGCCAAATCCTTAATAAAAAGAAAAATATTTGGTTTGTTCAGTATTTTTACCTCAAAATAGTGAATAGTTTTGGTTAATTTGATTTTGTGGATGTTTGTTACCAAAACCAAATAAAAAAATCAGTTATCAAAAGATATAAAAGTGAAACAGTGGTTATTCATGTTGTTCTATTTTTTGGTTAATAAATAATTATGCACACCCCGTCATAACACTTCTAACATAATAAACAAAATCCACCAGCTACATGTGTGGTGACAATTTAAAACAAAGAACAGCAGCCCAGTAGTAGAACTGTAGCACATAAGTTAAAATTAACTTCAAAAGCAAGCTTAAAATTGCATCAGTTGTAGCAGAGTACATAATACGTATCAACTAACAAAAGAAGGGTTGAAAGTTACATTTTCAACTATTTTCCCTCAGCAGCCATCCTCTTCCGTATTTCATGAGCAGTGTTGAATATCCCAAGTGTAGGCTGGTTGCACACGTAGCATTTTTTCTTTTTGCCATGATGCTGAAAATCAGAAATTCCCCACAAAAATTGTTAGAAGACAAACATGTATGCCTGAAAGGTTAAAACATAAAGTAATGGAACAAATTATTTGTGACTAAAAGCAACAGAAATCAACATGATTATTAGTTGAGTACCCTGTATGATGCAATGCTGAAAGAGGGAAAGGATTAAGATACTAGAAAAGAGAATGAGATTAAAATTACAACGAGAAATATGAGAATGTCTATTTAAACAAAAGTTAGTCTGTCTAACAATATTTCCTTTTTCAATTATTATGATCTGTGAGTCTTGTGTTTGGGTACTTTAAGGATTGTTAGTTAGCATAATACAGTCCAGCCACAAGGGTGGCCAGTCATAAGCCAGAATGCAAGCCGAGTCAAAGAAGTTGCAACCCATGCAAACAATCAATAGAATACACTTCAACATCAAATTTGATTCATTTGATGTATAAATTACTATGTCATATATAATTGATTTATCTAAAATAACTGTCTACTTAAGGTGAGATTAAGGTTATGGACGTCTAGGGGAGACCTATCAACTTAGGGTGGTTTAGCACTCTTGCTACCTAGGTGTGCCTACACCCTTGCTTCCCTTGGTATACCTTTGCCTTAGATTGTTTCTACTCCTATTTCACTTAGCTTAGCATGGGATTACCTTGTTCCCACACCTTGACCCACCTAGCCTTAGTGTGTGTTGTATCTTTGCATGCTATCATATTGTATGCTAACTTAGTATATGTCCTATTTGTGGTCATCTTATCGTTTGCTTTACCTATGTATGTTATCTTATTATATCTCACATTCATATTCAAAATTGTTTGGAGCGGCAGCCAGGGGTCTCAATGGAAGCAGCCTCTCTTTTCCTTAGGGAAGAGGAAGGCTTGCCCCCGCCATACCCTTCCAGACCCTACAAATAGTAATTACTATGTGTGAAACCTATTAGGCATGTTTATTTGTTAATTAATATAACTAGCAATCAGGTGATCCTACATACATTATTATTCATTGTGTCTTGTAAAATCAGTTATCCATGGTGATTTACTGATTTCATCATGCATTCCTTACAAGATCTTTACTCATGCCACATACAGAAATCTGGATTCTAACGGTTTAAAAAATCAACGAATACGAGTGACCATTAATGTAAAACAAAGGGCATGAAATACCTAACCTTTAACGCACAATGTTGGCAGAAATAATGCTTGCACTTCGTCACCACAGGATCAACAAAGGGTTGCCTGCAGATAAAACAAGCAAACGGAAGTCCATCCTCATCATCATCGTCGTCATCATCATCCTCTTCGTCGTCATCATCTCCTTTCAATGCCAGCTTCTTCTTTCTTGCCTTCTCGGCTTCATCCTACTCCCTCTCCATCTGCCAACCGGACTTATAATCCCCACGATCGTGCATAAACTTACACGAATCACCATACCCACAATACCCAGTCTCCTTATAATCCTTACAAATATCTGGCTGATAATCAAACCTCGCCGAAACCCTAATATGAGCAGAAGCCCTCAATGGCCCATGAGAACCACCTGCTTTCTTACTAGCAACAGTTTGCTCTCTCCTAAAACCAGCCTTATAATCAGTATACCCATGGATACCTTTATACAACTTCTCATCACTACCACCATTACCCTTCCCTTTCAAAGCCTCGTCTGCTTGCTTAAGAACTCTCTCCCTAATTGCCCTTGCATCCCTTGAAAAATCAGTCTCTGTCTCTAGGGTTGCAGTTGCTCTACTGTCGTTCTGAACCTGAATCTCTTTCGAAGAATCAAATTGGAATATTGTAGCTTTCGTATCTGCATCCGAATGTTGTTCCGGTGTGGATCGCTTTGATGATCCAGTGGCAAAGTGTAACTTATTATCCGGAGCAATAGGCTTCTTCTTGTTGATTACAACGGAAGACTCCTCTTGTTCTTCGGTTTTCTCGTCATTGTCTTCGTCGTGAGCTCTTTTCCTTATGTTTTTGTTCTTCGAGGGTTTTCTGAAAAAGTTGCAGACTGCATCAAACGGAGGATAAACGGTCAGAATTCATGATGTAATAAGCGATTGATTTCATGTTCTGAATTAGATAAACGAGATACATACCTTGTTCGGATTTCTGTGGTTGTTCTTCTGGTATTTCAGCCATTATGTTCGATTAGAAGAAAGTTAGGGTTTTGGATCTCTGTGTGTGATTGAACACTTGTGGCCGGAGAAGAAGGTTATCGTCTTATCGATTTCAGTGGAGTCGAAGCTTGTGATGGTGACTAAGGGGGTCTCAATTGCGTTTATGAGTTTATCGATTGAACCACTCGAGTCGGTTGATCAACCGAAAAGTTTGGTTTAGGGGGTTTTGTTTACACTTACTAATTTGATGGGTATATTCAGCCTTTTTTTCATGCATGTAGCTGTGTATTTGATATGGGATAATGAATGAATGAGAGAATAGAATAAGACATTATATTTTATTGTTATGTTTAGTTATTTTTTGAGAATTAAATGAATCAATATTTTATGTTGTTTGTTAAATAGAAAAAAAACGAAGGAATGAAATATAAAAATGGACATGGTTGTGACGGTCAGTGGTGGTGGTGACCAGTGTGGTGGTGGTCAAGTCCCGCAACGAGCGCAACCCTCGTGTTTAGTTGCCATCATTGAGTTTGAAACCTTAAACGGACTGTTGATCTCTACCTTTGACCGATTTAGAAGAAAACTTTTAATGAAATTATTAAGAAGCTATCAAATAGTCTATTACCCGTTAAGAGGTTTCATGAATAATTAAGAGTTGATTTTTTTAAAACTAAACAGACCCTACCTCTAATCAATTTAGATGTAGTCTCTTAGTTTAATTGTTATGATGCCACCAAACAGCCCTAACTCATGTTATGTAGCATGAGAATCCTATATATATATCTTTTTTCTGATAACCTAGTTCCTTTTTCGATGTAAACCCTAACATGTATTCATTCTTGCTATCATGGTGTGAATCAATCTTCTCATATTGTGATCTCCTTCTTTCTTCATATTCCATCAAGGACGAGGCTTTCGGCTCCGATATGATGGAGCTATTATCGTGCTTTGTAGGATGGATCTTTACATGGAAAGATCTTGGTCATCACCGCTTGCAATACATATTACGAATTCAACCTGTGTCTACATTTTAAAAGAATTGAATGGACACGCTAGCTCTAGAAATCAAATTTATAGCATATTACTCATCGAGGAATTGAAATTACGTATGCTTCTATATTTTTGTAATTACACACTATACACAAAAAAATTGAAACGTTGCTTCAGTTGGATCGTCAAAGTATTAGGATTCTTTAAACCAGGGCTCACATTGAAAATTAGAACAAATCCTCGAAACAAATCAGATCTTGCATATCACAGTCACCTGAGATATATGTTTTCCTATTAAGTTATTAATTATTTGCTAAACTTACATTTAATACACCAGAGCTTGCAAACTTGTACGTAACTAGGTTGCCTATAGTAATATGTAATGTACACCTGGAATTTTGTTTTGCCAGTGTAATATTTAGGGTGACATGGATCTTTATTTTGTATGTTTTTATGATTACGTATCTCATTCGTCTCTTGTTTCCTTCTTTTAGGGTTGAAATTTCTTTATACGTGGTTAAGATGGGGGTTAATAATGACAAGTGACACGTCAAATTTGCATTCAAGTGCATTTGAAAATTCTTAAAACCAACTACACATTAACAAAAATCTAAAAGCTACATTTGTTATATCTTAATAAATGACAAACAAGAAATGAAAAGTTATATTCGTTTTACCTTAATGAAAGACACATTTTGTTTCCTTTGATTAGGTCCTCTTACAAATCAATCGAAATATAGTTTCCTTAACAAATCACAAAAGTTGAATTAGTTTTATCTTAACGAATGGCACAATATATCTCGGGTTCTTTAGTATATGATGAAAGACTTGGTAACCATACAACCAGGTGTTTGAGTGATTTTTCTTTCATGCTTAATGTAACGCATTTACAACAAGAAAAATAAATGAAAATGAAAATTATATTACTTAATTCAACAAGTTATCGGGGTATATGTTCATCACACGTCGTTCACCCGCAGGTGGATCGTGGTGGACCGTAACCCCACAATTACATTCGTCTTTTGTTGTTTTTCATCATCAAAGCGACTCTTCAACCACGCACGAGTTTTCGATTGATGACGTACCAAACACCCCTACTTATCACACCGGACCCTATCAGATTGGGTGGTATTTACAGAAAGAACGCACTAGATAACCTAAGGAGACAATCATAATGTATTTCTATTAAATCATTTAAAACTTTTTACGCACACGCACATTTCATGTAGCTAATCATGCTCGTTGGAAGCCTCTGCTAAACTTCTAGATACTTAAAATTGATAGTAATGTTCTTTTAAAGTTTAAAGACAACAACTGGGCCTGTATAAACAATTAGTTGTTTATAATAGCACATTATTAGTAATACATTTATAGGAACAATTCATATTACGAGGATAACCGTGAAAAAAACTAACGTCGAAAGACTGTCATAAACTTGATCGTTGAATGTAAGACAAAAGAAAGCCGCACATTGTTTGTAACATTCGATATATATATTTAGCTAGTTTGATAAAACAATACATAAAAAAATTGAAAAAAGGGGAAAATATATAACAAAGTTTTGACGCCTTTTTCGTATGTGTTTTGTAAACTTGTATATTATCATAGGCAATTGTGGTTATAGGAAAACTTACATAAATGAGTTAATAAGATAAGATCATCACAATGATATACTTGCAATTTTATACGGATTTGTGTTTTTAACAAGACTACCTATGGTGTCCAGACAGAATAACATACAGATAACCTTACTATTATCACAAACGATAGAGATGCTCCATCGAACAACCTTATTTCTATCATAATACTTTCTTTTATATATACTTCTCTATAACGCTTGCATGTACATCACTAGGACGACTCATTTACTAAACCAACATAACCGTATCATAACCGCAAACATACCCGATACTTTCTATATATAACAAGATTACCGATCGTGTCGAGATAGAATAACATATAAATAACCTTAATTGCATCAACTACTCTAACTCGAGTGTAAGATGTTGGGAGACTAACCCTAAATAACGTTTGTCCAATTCGTATCAATCCCCATTGCAATTGCAAAAACCCCTTTCTCTAATTTTGAAGGAAAAAACCCCCACAAACTCGCAACTTTAATCTCTTTCCATCCGATTATCCAAACCCACAATCTAACACTACAATTTCACCATATTCGGAACCCTTTGCTTTTACGTTCAATCCATTTCATTTGTTTCAATTTCGTCCGTCATTTCTCAAATTTGTTCGTGTGATATAATCTTACACAACCCTTTTTGGTGTTAGGGTTTTGTTGAAAATCTTCTTACCGATACTTATGATCAGATTTTTGGAGTATTTTTGTTCCAAAGTAACAATCTAATTTCCCCCTCTTTTGTAGGGGTTGTTGTCTAGGGTTATTGAGACAAAAAGGAACTCTTATATATGGTAACATTCTTAGGGTTACAGTTGATATCACTTCATATGTTATAATCATAGTTTGCACCCTTTTTATCCACTAATCTTTCCAATTAGTTGTGTTCTGTTTATGCATATATGCGTTATGTATTTGACGTCTGAGCAAGCCTCTGATTGCTAGTCTTGGGGCAAAAAGTTTGATTGTTTTGAAGAAAGCAAGAATTGAGGTTCTTGGAATTTGTGTTGCTGTGATTGGCTTTGTGTGTGTATGGGTGAGCTTGAGGGATGGGCACAAATGGGTGGTGGTGTTGGTGGTTGGGCCTGTGGTGGCGGTGGCCGCATATTGCCGAATGGGCTATTGCCTAATGCAGGCTCATTGGTAGATACTTTAGACTCCGAGAGGTGGTTGATGGCTGAAAAAAGAACAGCTGAGCTTATTACTTGCATTCAACCCAATCAACCGTCGGAGGAAAGTAGAAATGCTGTCGCTGATTATGTTCAACGACTTATTATGAAGTGTTTCCCCTGTCAGGTTGTTCCATTTTATTTGATTTTAGATGATCTTAAGTTCTTAACTTGATTTTCTGCTAAAAAGTAGGATGATTTGTGTGCTAACAGTTTTCCAGTTATGCTAATTCAGAAAATTCGTGAATCTTGACTGGTTCTGATATGTTATACGTCAAACTTGAATCCGCTGATGTTAAGCAGTGATGAAAACATAGTTGAACGTAGGGTCTATGCATTTAAAAATTTAGGGGTGTTTGGACGTGTGTAGTAATATTACAACCTGAAATTGCAATAGTAAGTTTAGAGCCGGCAAAAAGTGATTATCATTATGATTTTTTAACCATTTAGTGTCAAAATAAATATGGTTCTTGAACTTCTAACTGATCATTTTGTGGTTTGCAGGTTTTTACATTTGGGTCTGTGCCTCTTAAAACATATTTACCTGATGGGGATATTGATTTAACAGTGTTTAGCAACAATCCGAACTTGAAAGATTCATGGGCAAGTGAGGTCTGTGATTTGTTACAGTCAGAAGAGAAGAATGAGAATGCAGAATTTCATGTTAAGGAAGTTCAATACATTCAAGCAGAAGTATGCCTTTTCTTTTAAATTTTTTAGTTAATTTTCTGCAAGCTGATTTTCGTATTTCCTTCATTTTCCATATCAGCATGATATCTGCTGGTCTTCTAGTTTTAGATTTTTTTTGCCTATACAAACAGTTTGCATCAACGATGGTTGCCTCTTAAAAACACTTATAATTTATGAAAACATTGGTCATTTAACTGCAGGTGAAGATTATAAAGTGTTTGGTGGAGAATATAGTGGTAGATATATCCTTTAATCAGCTTGGAGGGCTTTGTACCCTTTGTTTTCTCGAGGAGGTTAGTGTAGTGCAAGTGCTTTTCTACACATCAAAAATTTTGCATTACAACTTATTTTTAATTAAATATTAGTTGTGCAGGTTGACCATTTGATAAACCATAATCATTTATTTAAGCGTAGCATTATACTAATTGAAGCGTGGTGTTATTACGAGAGCCGTATACTCGGTGCACATCATGGACTTATTTCCACTTACGCCCTTGAGACTTTGGTTCTTTACATATTCCATGTCTTCAACAATTCATTTGCAGGCCCACTTGAGGTTGTCACTGTGATGCAGAATTCCTTTTGTTTTTTAATGATTACCCAAACTTGAATAATCGAGTAGCTAGGCAATCTCACCTATGAATGTTGTCATTGCACCTGCAGGTGCTTTACCGTTTTCTAGAGTTCTTCAGTTGCTTCGATTGGGATAATTTCTGTGTTTGCTTGTGGGGTCCCGTGCCCATAAATTCACTTCCAGATGTAACTGGTAATAGTATTAAACATGTTTAAACTTTAGCTTTTTTATCTTGTGTTAATGGTGATATTTTTGGTAATATCTGCAGCTGAGCCACCTCGTAAAGACAGTGGAGAATTGCTGCTTAACAAATTGTTTCTTGATGCTTGTAGTTCTGCGTACGCTGTTATTCCTGGTGGTCAGGATAATCAATTGCAGCCGTTCACTTCAAAACATTTTAACGTTGTTGATCCACTACGTGTGAGTAATAATCTTGGAAGAAGTGTCAGTAAAGGTATATACTATTTTCTTCTGATTTTTGGAAAACAAAGTGATATATTATTTTTGTGCGGGCCCTGTTAACATCATGTGAGACGCCAAGATGGGATCTATAAAGGGAATTGGTTATTGGCACTTCAAATGGTATTTGACAAAAAAGTAATTAGGATTATGTGAACTTTTGGTAGAAATAAACAGTGTTTTGAAGCAAGGAGTTGTTAGAAAATTGATTATTAAGATAAACTAAAAGTTACCTTACTCTATTTAAATGACAAATTATCTGATTAAAATTGCTATTATCAGTTTAATTTGTTTCCCTCTGTTTTGAAAATTTTGTTCTTATCATGTTTCTAGGTAACTTTTTCAGAATACGTAGCGCGTTTGCACTTGGGGCTAAAAAGCTGGCAAGATTTCTGGACTGCCCAAAGGAAAGCGTTGTTGCTGAAGTAACTAAATTTTTTACCAACACGTGGGACCGGCATGGTAGTGGTATTCGTCCTGATGCACCCATTACCGACTCATTAGTTTTGAAAATTGACAGTCGTATGAGTGATTCATAAGTATCGGTAAGAAGATTAGAAATAACCCTAGACAACAACCCCTACAAAAGAGGGGGAAATTAGATTGTTACTTTGGAACAAAAATACTCCAAAAATCTGATCATAAGTATCGGTAAGAAGATTGTCAACAAAACCCTAACACCAAAAAGGGTTGTGTAAGATTATATCACACGAACAAATTTGAGAAATGACGGACGAAATTGAAACAAATGAAATGGATTGAACGTAAAAGCAAAGGGTTCCGAATATGGTGAAATTGTAGTGTTAGATTGTGGGTTTGGATAATCGGATGGAAAGAGATTAAAGTTGCGAGTTTGTGGGGGTTTTTTCCTTCAAAATTAGAGAAAGGGGTTTTTGCAATTGCAATGGGGATTGATACGAATTGGACAAACGTTATTTAGGGTTAGTCTCCCAACATCTTACACTCGAGTTAGAGTAGTTGATGCAATTAAGGTTATTTATATGTTATTCTATCTCGACACGATCGGTAATCTTGTTATATATAGAAAGTATCGGGTATGTTTGCGGTTATGATACGGTTATGTTGGTTTAGTAAATGAGTCGTCCTAGTGATGTACATGCAAGCGTTATAGAGAAGTATATATAAAAGAAAGTATTATGATAGAAATAAGGTTGTTCGATGGAGCATCTCTATCGTTTGTGATAATAGTAAGGTTATCTGTATGTTATTCTGTCTGGACACCATAGGTAGTCTTGTTAAAAACACAAATCCGTATAAAATTGCAAGTATATCATTGTGATGATCTTATCTTATTAACTCATTTATGTAAGTTTTCCTATAACCACAATTGCCTATGATAATATACAAGTTTACAAAACACATACGAAAAAGGCGTCAAAACTTTGTTATATATTTTCCCCTTTTTTCAATTTTTTATGTATTGTTTTATCAAACTAGCTAAATATATATATCGAATGTTACAAACAATGTGCGGCTTTCTTTTGTCTTACATTCAACGATCAAGTTTATGACAGTCTTTCGACGTTAGTTTTTTTCACGGTTATCCTCGTAATATGAATTGTTCCTATAAATGTATTACTAATAATGTGCTATTATAAACAACTAATTGTTTATACAGGCCCAGTTGTTGTCTTTAAACTTTAAAAGAACATTACTATCAATTTTAAGTATCTAGAAGTTTAGCAGAGGCTTCCAACGAGCATGATTAGCTACATGAAATGTGCGTGTGCGTAAAAAGTTTTAAATGATTTAATAGAAATACATTATGATTGTCTCCTTAGGTTATCTAGTGCGTTCTTTCTGTAAATACCACCCAATCTGATAGGGTCCGGTGTGATAAGTAGGGGTGTTTGGTACGTCATCAATCGAAAACTCGTGCGTGGTTGAAGAGTCGCTTTGATGATGAAAAACAACAAAAGACGAATGTAATTGTGGGGTTACGGTCCACCACGATCCACCTGCGGGTGAACGACGTGTGATGAACATATACCCCGATAACTTGTTGAATTAAGTAATATAATTTTCATTTTCATTTATTTTTCTTGTTGTAAATGCGTTACATTAAGCATGAAAGAAAAATCACTCAAACACCTGGTTGTATGGTTACCAAGTCTTTCATCATATACTAAAGAACCCGAGATATATTGTGCCATTCGTTAAGATAAAACTAATTCAACTTTTGTGATTTGTTAAGGAAACTATATTTCGATTGATTTGTAAGAGGACCTAATCAAAGGAAACAAAATGTGTCTTTCATTAAGGTAAAACGAATATAACTTTTCATTTCTTGTTTGTCATTTATTAAGATATAACAAATGTAGCTTTTAGATTTTTGTTAATGTGTAGTTGGTTTTAAGAATTTTCAAATGCACTTGAATGCAAATTTGACGTGTCACTTGTCATTATTAACCCCCATCTTAACCACGTATAAAGAAATTTCAACCCTAAAAGAAGGAAACAAGAGACGAATGAGATACGTAATCATAAAAACATACAAAATAAAGATCCATGTCACCCTAAATATTACACTGGCAAAACAAAATTCCAGGTGTACATTACATATTACTATAGGCAACCTAGTTACGTACAAGTTTGCAAGCTCTGGTGTATTAAATGTAAGTTTAGCAAATAATTAATAACTTAATAGGAAAACATATATCTCAGGTGACTGTGATATGCAAGATCTGATTTGTTTCGAGGATTTGTTCTAATTTTCAATGTGAGCCCTGGTTTAAAGAATCCTAATACTTTGACGATCCAACTGAAGCAACGTTTCAATTTTTTTGTGTATAGTGTGTAATTACAAAAATATAGAAGCATACGTAATTTCAATTCCTCGATGAGTAATATGCTATAAATTTGATTTCTAGAGCTAGCGTGTCCATTCAATTCTTTTAAAATGTAGACACAGGTTGAATTCGTAATATGTATTGCAAGCGGTGATGACCAAGATCTTTCCATGTAAAGATCCATCCTACAAAGCACGATAATAGCTCCATCATATCGGAGCCGAAAGCCTCGTCCTTGATGGAATATGAAGAAAGAAGGAGATCACAATATGAGAAGATTGATTCACACCATGATAGCAAGAATGAATACATGTTAGGGTTTACATCGAAAAAGGAACTAGGTTATCAGAAAAAAGATATATATATAGGATTCTCATGCTACATAACATGAGTTAGGGCTGTTTGGTGGCATCATAACAATTAAACTAAGAGACTACATCTAAATTGATTAGAGGTAGGGTCTGTTTAGTTTTAAAAAAATCAACTCTTAATTATTCATGAAACCTCTTAACGGGTAATAGACTATTTGATAGCTTCTTAATAATTTCATTAAAAGTTTTCTTCTAAATCGGTCAAAGGTAGAGATCAACAGTCCGTTTAAGGTTTCAAACTCAATGATGGCAACTAAACACGAGGGTTGCGCTCGTTGCGGGACTTGACCACCACCACACTGGTCACCACCACCACTGACCGTCACAACCATGTCCATTTTTATATTTCATTCCTTCGTTTTTTTTCTATTTAACAAACAACATAAAATATTGATTCATTTAATTCTCAAAAAATAACTAAACATAACAATAAAATATAATGTCTTATTCTATTCTCTCATTCATTCATTATCCCATATCAAATACACAGCTACCTGCATGAAAAAAAGGCTGAATATACCCATCAAATTAGTAAGTGTAAACAAAACCCCCTAAACCAAACTTTTCGGTTGATCAACCGACTAGAGTGGTTCAATCGATAAACTCATAAACGCAATTGAGACCCCCTTAATCACCATCACAAGCTTCGACTCCACTGAAATCGATAAGACGATAACCTTCTTCTCCGGCCACAAGTGTTCAATCACACACAGAGATCCAAAACCCTAACTTTCTTCTAATCGAACATAATGGCTGAAATACCAGAAGAACAACCACAGAAATCCGAACAAGGTATGTATCTCGTTTATCTAATTCAGAACATGAAATCAATCGCTTATTACATCATGAATTCTGACCGTTTATCCTCCGTTTGATGCAGTCTGCAACTTTTTCAGAAAACCCTCGAAGAACAAAAACATAAGGAAAAGAGCTCACGACAATACATGAGAGTATACTACTTATACAATTATTTAGAATATGGGTTTTCTAAATAAGTTGCATATGAGATGGAACAATTTATTAGGATATCTTGTTCAATGATATTATTTGAAGTGTTATTTAAATTAGTTGTATAACACCAAATAATAATGAGAGTATACTACTTATACAATTAATTGGTTAATTGTATAAACTAGTTAAAATACTAGACAATACATGTGTGTGTGTTTATTATTTGTAAAGGAAATCTTTGTTTTTAAAGAGCAAAAAAAAAACGTCCACTTTGAATGAGACAAGTGGGAGACATAACATGCATGTGATACTTGCATGCTTGTGTGGGTTTTCACAATTGGATTCTCTTGTAAACACCAACACATGCTTTCTTGTATATTCTCCACTAACTCTTGATCATTAAAAACAATGCATGCAAGACCATAACTAGCAATCTAGCTCTCTCTCCCTCTCCATATACCTTACGGAATTTTCAGCAGAAAATGGGAGGCTTTTGAGCTGATTGCAAGATGTTCTTGGTGTGTTCAAATAGCAAGAAAGGTTCTTGCATTCCATGATCATGATTCTCATTTGCATGCAACACAACAAGACTCTCTCATCCTCTCTCTAAATGCTACGAATTCAGCAGCTAATAAGAGGGTTTTCAGCAGCAAATAAGAGGGTTTTCAAGTTGTTCTTGGTGTATTCTACCTAACAAGATAAGGTGTTTGCAAGGAGCTTGGGGTATACAAGCTTGAGGACTTCTACTCTTGAAGTCTTGGCCATTTTTCAGCATCATACAACATCTTTTCATTCGAGTTTTTGCTGCTGTAAAAGGTAGTAATCACAGCTCTATGTAGCTGTGATTTTATGTGCATTTACATATGTTCATAGCTTGCATATTCACATAAATGATCCTTTGTTCTTTGGGTTTGTTTTATACATTAATATGGTCATCTAATGAACATATATTTCAGCTTATAAACAAGATTATAATGCTAAACTTCCGCTGCGTTTTCTGAAAGTTTAAACGGTTAAACTATGATTTTATGTTCCAACAAACCCAACAATGGCATCAAGAGCCGGTTATGTGGATAGCTTGCTTGTTCTTGTCCTTTAAAAATTAGTTTTAGAGGATGATTTTAAACTCATAATAGGTTGATTATGGGCTGCTACAATTTTGTTTTGATGAATCCCCAACTTTCAAGATTATATCATACATGCTTGTGATGAAATCTTGAAAGAAATACATGTTGATAAAATGTTGATTGTTTGGACAATATTTAAAACCAAAAATTTCAGTTTATGTTGGCTGAAATTTGGTGGTTTTAAGTGGGGTTTCATTATATGAATAAATGATATGATCATTGGTTGTTAAAGTGCATAACCTAGCTTAAGGCCTTGTGTGATTTGGATGGTTTTAATGGTTGTTTTAATTCATTCAATTGGGTTGTAATATTTGTGTTTATTATTTGGGTTGTAATTATTTATTCATTTGGTTATGTAATAAATAGATTAGGTGCATTTCTTTTATTAGAAAAATGTATTAGGATATAATTTTTGTAAAAGGAAGATGCACAAAATGAAGACCCAAAGATGGACATCAAAGACACAAAAAGGGACTTGAAGCATATGGATGCAAGTTCAAGTGGGAGTCTAAGGAGACCTCTATTTTGTGTTGTATTCAACCCTTAGGAAAGACCAAATGACCACACTTGTGATGGCAAACAAGTGTGGTCACAATAGTAGCTATGGTTATGCACATTGTGGTTGTTTATATTATCCTTGTTTGGTTGTTTGTTGTATGATTGTTGTTTGATATTTGGATATGCATAACAAACTCATTAGCAAACTTAACAAGCTGAAAATTTATGGTTTCTAATCATTAAGTGGTTAATAAGAGGTTATTAAAAGGATTAATGATTTAATAAAAGAGGTTTTATTAAAAATAAACCATAAGATACCTTGCATCTATGGTTCTTAATCATTAAGTGATTAATAAGAGGTTATTAAAAGGATTGATGATTTAATAAAAGTGGTTTTATTAAAAATGAACCATAGGATACCTTGTATTTGAAAGCATGCAAATACAAGGTACATAGAGTTTTCAAAACTAGAATTAATGAAAACTAAAATCCCTTTTCAAACAAGTTTAACACCGTCCTTTTGCACAACACTTAAGTCATTTGGAAACTCTTAATGGGATAAAGGTCACCTAACCATTTTGAGGGAACTTATGACTTAAGGTGGGAATACCACATTGGTGGGATAAAGGTCACCTAACCACTTGTGTTGGTAAACTCACATGTGTGTGCAAGTAGGGTGACTTGATTTGCAAACCATGTTGAATGGATCACCTAAAATATGGTTTCCAAATGGTGTTGATGGGATTAACATGCCGACTTTACATATGATGTTTAAAGTCGATCCCATACCGCTAGAAGTTGCAAAAGGTTGCAATTGTCAAATGTTGACTACCTTGTTAATTTGAATAATGGGATAAAGGTCACCTAACCGTTATTTGAATGTAACGTTGGATTCTAGATTTTAATTATTAATTGTCTATGAGACGTAAAGGGTATTAATAATTAAAATGAAATTTTAAGAAATACTAAAAAGGACTTTGTAAAATTTGTAGAATGGCCGCAAACAATAATACTACCACCCCGACCGTCCATACCCTATCACTGAGAACTATTTTAGAGAGGGATCGTCTGTACCATAATAACCTTATGGACTGGTCTCGAAACTTGAGAATTGTTCTCAAGCAAGAGCTAAGGCAATGTCCTTGACGATCCTATTCCCAACCAACCCGACCCCGATGATGTTGGCGCCGCCTCGAAAGGCTTAGCTGTCCTGTCTCAAAGGAGTTGGCCAAAGATTTGATCCTTAATGGCCTAACTAAAAGTTTGAGACATTCATAATGAATTACAATATGAATGGATAGGACAAGAGCATTGGTGAGTTTCACGCAATGCTCACAACAGCTAAGGCAGGGATGGGTAGAAAGGTTCTACCTATTCTCTAGATCAATAAGGGAGGCAATGGAAAGGCCATACCTGATCCCAAGGCAAATGTTACCAAAGGAGAGGGGCACATCAAAGGCAAAGGGGAAGTGAAGATCAAAGCGGAACCTCCAAAACCTAAGCTTATGAAGCCCAAGGTAACGAAAAACGATCCATGCTTTGAGTATGGTGAGATAGGTTATTTGAAAGGGAATTGTCCAACCTATCTCAAAGAGTTGAGAAATAAGAGGGATGCTGGGCAAACCTCAAGCACAACTTTCATAATCCATATTGACTTAAATGTTATTTTCTCAAAGCACATGGGTAATTGGATACCGCATGTGGAACTCACTTTTGCAATCTGTTGCGAGGGTTCAAAAGAAATAAGCACTTTAAGAAAGGAGACTATGTTTTGAAACTTTTAAAAGGTTTGAAAGTTGTTCTTCAAAACATGTTATATGCTTCTAGTTTGACTAGGAACATGATTTAAGTTTCCCTTTTAAAACGATATGGTTATGATTTAAAGTTTGTAAATGATGGTATTTATGTTGCTATGGATGATGTATATTATTTCAAGGCTATGCCTTCTAATGATATTTATGAATTGGTTCATAAAGATTCGTCCTATAATAACACATCATACCAATCATGTACCAAGAGACTTAAAATGGTTTAAGTAACTCTTATCCTTGTCATTGTCATCTTGGTTACATAAACAAGAATCGGATTTAAACACTTTAAAAGAATGGTCTTTTGAAAACAAATGAAAATTGTTCATTTGATAAGTGTGAATCTTGTTTACAAGGTAAGATGACCTACACACCCTTTAGTAGTACTAATAAGAGGGCAAAAGACTTATTAGGAGTCATACATTTGGATGTATGTGGTCCTTTTAAGACAGTGACAAGGTATGATGAAACTTACTTTATTACCTTTACCGACGATTATGGTCGCTATGGTCATGTGTACTTGATGGCACATAAACATGAAGACTTTGAAATGTTCAAAATCTTCAATAATGAAGTAGAAAATCAACTCTACATAACTATCTAAGTTCTTCATTCTAATAAAGGAGAAACTGAACCCTATTTGGATATGGTTCAATTCATTAAGGCTATGAGCTTACCACCTTTATCATCTTAGGTTTTCGCACTAATCTCCACGGCTCGTATTTTGAATATGGCCCAAACCAAGAAAGTGGATTCGACATCCTTTTGAAATATGGCATGGAAAGAGTTCCATCACTATCATATTTAAAAGGTATTAGGTAGTGAAGCTTATGTTAAGCTTAACACCCAAACAAATTTGAAAGTCGATCCACTACGTGTATATTTGTTGGATATCCCAAAGACTGTATAGGATACTACTTCTTTGATCCAACAGAGCAAAAGGAAATTATTGCTCGAATGGCAGAGTTCTTGGAAGCCAAGTTCCTTATGGAAGGAATGATGCATAGAACATGGAATTTGATGAAGATCAAGATCCACAAGCCGATACACGTTTGGTTGACACTAGCTGTCAACAAGAGGTTGTTGATGATGATCAAGAGGTTGATCAATACACACAAAACATTCATAGATCTGGTAGAGTTAGCATTTCACCTGAAATATATGGATTTTTCATGGATGGATGCTACGAGGTTGACTCCGATGAGCCAACTACATACCATGATGCAATGTCCAATTCGGATTGTGACAAATGGCTGGAAGCCATGAATGTAGAGATTCAATCCATGTATGACAACCAAGTTTAGGAATTGGTTGACACTCCACTTAACTCCAAACCGGTTGGATGCAAGGGGGTTTTCGAGAAGAAAACAAAACATGCATGGAAACTTGGATACTGACAAGGCTCATGTGTATAAAAGGCTAGTGGGAGTGTAATCACAATCTTAGTATTGTATGTTGATGACATACTACATTTTGGAAATGACATTCCAACCATGGAAGGTGTTAAAACCTGGCTTGGAAGTTGTTTTTCCATAAAAGATCTCGGTGAAACCGCCTATATTTGGGAATAAAGATCTATAGGGATAGATCGAGGCGGTTGATAGGGTTAAACCAAAGTGCATACATTGATAAATCTTGAAAAGATTCAAGATGGAAAACTCTAAGAAAGGTATGGTACCTATTCAAAGAGGGACAATATTGAGTGCATCTCAATGTCCAAGCTCAAAGAATAAGCAAGATCGCATGAAGGACATCCCATATGCGTCTGCTATAGGATCCATCATGAATGCGATGATATGCACTAGACTGGACATGTCATGCGCGTTAAGCATGACAAGTGAACACCCATTGGATGGCTGTTGAAAGTATATTGGAATACCTTAGGAGGACTAAGGATATGTTTCTAATATACGGATCTGATGAAGAGGAACTAGTTGTAAAGGGTTACACGAATGCTAGTTTCCAAACTGAACGAGATGATTCTCGATCACAATCGGGGTACGTCTCCATTATGAATAGGGTAGCGTTGTCCACTACAGAATTCGAATACATAGCCGCCTCATTAGCAGCTTGGGAAGCTGCATGGATAAAAAGGTTTATCACCAATCTAAGGATGTCTCTACCATTCAAGACTCCTTAGAAATCTTTGTGATGACAAGGGTGCGATTATTCAAATCAAGGAACCCCGTGCACATCAAAAGATTAAGCACAATGAGCAGAGATTCAACTACATAAGGGATGAAGTTGAAAAGGGAAAGATATGTATTCGCAAAAGTTCACTTTGATCAAAATATTGCGGATCCACTCACGAAGCTCCTCGAAAGGGCAAAGCATGAAAGTCATACCTATGCCGTAGGACTTCGATATTCTAGTGATTGGACTTGATCAAATTTTGTATTTGAATATATGGAACTCTTTATTATTTGAGTAAAATTATTTGGTTATAATGTCTCAATTAATGTTCCGATTTAGCATGTTTAATCCATGAGTAAATTATTTATTCTAAATGTCCGTAGTCGTTCATACTTGTGGGAACAAGTGTGAGGGTAAGACTATTATGAACTTGGATTGGTTGATATTCATAAGGATGAATATAGAGCAATAGGTTGCTACCAAGGTTCATAGATATTTGTGGGATGCAAATATTGGACTAACCCGCATCTCAAATCTTACTACATGGAATCTTATTGATTGATCATAAGTAAATTTGAGTAAAGGCGAATATCATTTGGTATCCTTCGACCTGAGATACATATTGGGTTTTGATATTCACCAAGTGTTACACCTTGAACTAGTTCTTCACTGATATGAAATAATTGTCAGTACATAAGGCTATGTTCAGGTATGACATAAGGTGATTGTGAGAAACGTATGTAGTCAAGATGGGATTTGTTCCTCTTATTCGTTGAGAGTAAGATGTCTAAGGCCTGATTAAGTTAAATCAACAAGGAATGATCATTCTGTGTCCTTGGATTTAACATGACATCTGTAACAAAAGGATAGATGATTGATTCACCTAAATCATTTCAAGTAGGGTACTTGAAAGGGATGATGTTATTGAATGGCCATAAGTCATGCGTATTAAGGGTAGTAAACCGTTGTTAGGCGTTATTTACTACTTGCATCAATATTCTATGAATCTTGGGCAAGTGGGAGATTGTAGGATTCTATGTGCCCAAGACACATAGAATATTGATGTGGTTAGTACGTTATGATCCAAGTCGGGTTATACCCAATAACAAGCTTAGCAAACACCAATTAATATTTAATTGATGATATGATCATGCAATTAAATATTTACACCAATTTAGAAAATGGTTTTCTAAATAAGTTGCATATGAGATGGAACAATTTATTAGGATATCTTGTTCAATGATATTATTTGAAGTGTTATTTAAATTAGTTGTATAACACCAAATAATAATGAGAGTATACTACTTATACAATTAATTGGTTAATTGTATAAACTAGTTAAAATACTAGACAATACATGTGTGTGTGTTTATTATTTGTAAAGGAAATCTTTGTTTTTAAAGAGCAAAAAAAAAACGTCCACTTTGAATGAGACAAGTGGGAGACATAACATGCATGTGATACTTGCATGCTTGTGTGGGTTTTCACAATTGGATTCTCTTGTAAACACCAACACATGCTTTCTTGTATATTCTCCACTAACTCTTGATCATTAAAACAATGCATGCAAGACCATAACTAGCAATCTAGCTCTCTCTCCCTCTCCATATACCTTACGGAATTTTCAGCAGAAAATGGGAGGCTTTTGAGCTGATTGCAAGATGTTCTTGGTGTGTTCAAATAGCAAGAAAGGTTCTTGCATTCCATGATCATGATTCTCATTTGCATGCAACACAACAAGACTCTCTCATCCTCTCTCTAAATGCTACGAATTCAGCAGCTAATAAGAGGGTTTTTAGCAGCAAATAAGAGGGTTTTCAAGTTGTTCTTGGTGTATTCTACCTAACAAGATAAGGTGTTTGCAAGGAGCTTGGGGTATACAAGCTTGAGGACTTCTACTCTTGAAGTCTTGGCCATTTTTCAGCATCATACAACATCTTTTCATTCGAGTTTTTGCTGCTGTAAAAGGTAGTAATCACAGCTCTATGTAGCTGTGATTTTATGTGCATTTACATATGTTCATAGCTTGCATATTCACATAAATGATCCTTTGTTCTTTGGGTTTGTTTTATACATTAATATGGTCATCTAATGAACATATATTTCAGCTTATAAACAAGATTATAATGCTAAACTTCCGCTGCGTTTTCTGAAAGTTTAAACGGTTACAATGGCATCAAGAGCCGGTTATGTGGATAGCTTGCTTGTTCTTGTCCTTTAAAAATTAGTTTTAGAGGATGATTTTAAACTCATAATAAGCTGATTTTGGTTGATTCAATAAACCCCATGTCTTTCAAAGTTATATCTTCATGCTTATGATTAAACTTTGAAAGATAGGAATGTCAATTGGTTGATATATTTGGATGTTGTTTGTTTGGACAAACAAACCCTAATTTTCAGTTTATGTTGGCTGAAAATTTGAGGTTTGATGGGGTTTATTTAGTTTGTTGAATAATGTTTATGATTGGTCATATACTAGTGCATAACCTAGCTTTTGGCCTTGTGTTGTTTGGATGATTACAATGTTTGAAATGGTTGTTTTAATTCATTCAATTGGGTTGTAATATTTATGTTTATTATTTGGGTTGTAATTATTTATTAATTTGGTTATGTAATAAATAGATTAGGTGCATTTCTTTTATTAGAAAAATGTATTAGGATATAATTTTTGTAAAAGGAAGATGCACAAGATGAAGACCCAAATATGGACATCAAAGACACAAAAAGGGGACTTGAAGCATATGGATGCAAGTTCAAGTGGGAGTCTAAGGAGACCTCCATTTTGTGTTGTATTCAACCCTTAGGAAAGACCAAATGACCACACTTGTGATGGCAAACAAGTGTGGTCACAATAGTAGCTATGGTTATGCACATTGTGGTTGTTTATATTATGCTTGTTTGGTTGTTTGTTGTATGATTGTTGTTTGATATTTGGATATGCATAACAAACTCATTAGCAAACTTAACAAGCTGAAAATTTATGGTTTCTAATCATTAAGTGGTTAATAAGAGGTTATTAAAAGGATTAATGATTTAATAAAAGAGGTTTTATTAAAAATAAACCATAAGATACTTTGCATCTATGGTTCTTAATCATTAAGTGATTAATAAGAGGTTATTAAAAGGATTGATGATTTAATAAAAGAGGTTTTATTAAAAATGAACCATAGGATACCTTGTATTTGAAAGCATGCAAATACAAGGTACATAGAGTTTTCAAAACTAGAATTAATGAAAACTAAAATCCCTTTTCAAACAAGTTTAACACCGTCCTTTTGCACAACACTTAAGTCATTTGGAAACTCTTAATGGGATAAAGGTCACCTAACCATTTTGAAGGAACTTATGACTTAAGGTGGGAATACCACATTGGTGGGATAAAGGTCACCTAACCACTTGTGTTGGTAAACTCACATGTGTGTGCAAGTAGGGTGACTTGATTTGCAAACCATGTTGAATGGATCACCTAAAATATGGTTTCCAAATGGTGTTGATGGGATTAACATGCCGACTTTACATATGATGTTTAAAGTCGATCCCATACCGCTAGAAGTTGCAAAAGGTTGCAATTGTCAAAAGTTGACTACCTTGTTAATTTGAATAATGGGATAAAGGTCACCTAACCATTATTTGAATGTAACGTTGGATTCTAGATTTTAATTATTAATTGTCTATGAGACGTAAAGGGTATTAATAATTAAAATGAAATTTTCAGAAATACTAAAAGAACTTTGTAAAATTTGTAAAATGGTCGCAAACAATAATGCTACCACCCCGACCGTCCATACCCTATCACTGAGAACTATTTTAGAGAGGGATCGTCTGAACCATAATAACCTTATGGACTAGTCTCTAAACTTGAGAATTGTTCTCAGGCAAGAGCAAAGGCAATGTCCTTGACAATCCTATTCCTAATCAACCCGACCCCGACGATGTTGAGGCCGCCTCGAGAGGCTTAGCTGTCCTGTCTCAAAGAAGTTGGCCAAGGATTTGATCCTTAATGGCCTAACTAAAAGTTTAAGACATTCATAATGAATTGCAATATGAATGGATAGGACACGAGCATTGGTGAGTTTCACGCAATGCTCACAACGGCTAAGGCAGGGATGGGTAGAAAGGTTCTACCTATTCTCTAGATCAATAAGGAAAGGCCATACCTGATCCCAAGGCAAATGTTACCAAAGGAGAGGGGCACATCAAAGGCAAAGGGGAAGTGAAGATCAAAGCGGAACCTCCAAAACCTAAGCTTATGAAGCCCAAGGTAACGAAAAACGATCCATGCTTTGAGTATGGTGAGATAGGTTATTTGAAAGGGAATTGTCCAACCTATCTCAAAGAGTTGAGAAATAAGAGGGATGCTGGGCAAACCTCAAGCACAACTTTCATAATCCATATTGACTTAAATGTTATTTTCTCAAAGCACATGGGTAATTGGATACCGCATGTGGAACTCACTTTTGCAATCTGTTGCGAGGGTTCAAAAGAAATAAGCACTTTAAGAAAGGAGACTATGTTTTGAAACTTTTAAAAGGTTTGAAAGTTGTTCTTCAAAACATGTTATATGCTTCTAGTTTGACTAGGAACATGATTTAAGTTTCCCTTTTAAAACGATATGGTTATGATTTAAAGTTTGTAAATGATGGTATTTATGTTGCTATGGATGATGTATATTATTTCAAGGCTATGCCTTCTAATGATATTTATGAATTGGTTCATAAAGATTCGTCCTATAATAACACATCATACCAATCATGTACCAAGAGACTTAAAATGGTTTAAGTAACTCTTATCCTTGTCATTGTCATCTTGGTTACATAAACAAGAATCGGATTTAAACACTTTAAAAGAATGGTCTTTTGAAAACAAATGAAAATTGTTCATTTGATAAGTGTGAATCTTGTTTACAAGGTAAGATGACCTACACACCCTTTAGTAGTACTAATAAGAGGTCAAAAGACTTATTAGGAGTCATACATTTGGATGTATGTGGTCCTTTTAAGACAGTGACAAGGTATGATGAAACTTACTTTATTACCTTTACCGACGATTATGGTCGCTATGGTCATGTGTACTTGATGGCACATAAACATGAAGACTTTGAAATGTTCAAAATCTTCAATAATGAAGTAGAAAATCAACTCTACATAACTATCTAAGTTCTTCATTCTAATAAAGGAGAAACTGAACCCTATTTGGATATGGTTCAATTCATTAAGGCTATGAGCTTACCACCTTTATCATCTTAGGTTTTCGCACTAATCTCCACGGCTCGTATTTTGAATATGGCCCAAACCAAGAAAGTGGATTCGACATCCTTTTGAAATATGGCATGGAAAGAGTTCCATCACTATCATATTTAAAAGGTATTGGGTAGTGAAGCTTATGTTAAGCTTAACACCCAAAACAAATTTGAAAGTCGATCCACTACGTGTATATTTGTTGGATATCCCAAAGACTGTATAGGATACTACTTCTTTGATCCAACAGAGCAAAAGGAAATTATTGCTCGAATGGCAGAGTTCTTGGAAGCCAAGTTCCTTATGGAAGGAATGATGCATAGAACAATGGAATTTGATGAAGATCAAGATCCACAAGCCGATACACGTTTGGTTGACACTAGCTGTCAACAAGAGGTTGTTGATGATGATCAAGAGGTTGATCAATACACACAAAACATTCATAGATCTGGTAGAGTTAGCATTTCACCTGAAATATATGGATTTTTCATGGATGGATGCTACGAGGTTGACTCCGATGAGCCAACTACATACCATGATGCAATGTCCAATTCGGATTGTGACAAATGGCTGGAAGCCATGAATGTAGAGATTCAATCCATGTATGACAACCAAGTTTAGGAATTGGTTGACACTCCACTTAACTCCAAACCGGTTGGATGCAAGGGGGTTTTCGAGAAGAAAACAAAACATGCATGGAAACTTGGATACTGACAAGGCTCATGTGTATAAAAGGCTAGTGGGAGTGTAATCACAATCTTAGTATTGTATGTTGATGACATACTACATTTTGGAAATGACATTCCAACCATGGAAGGTGTTAAAACCTGGCTTGGAAGTTGTTTTTCCATAAAAGATCTCGGTGAAACCGCCTATATTTTGGGAATAAAGATCTATAGGGATAGATCGAGGCGGTTGATAGGGTTAAACCAAAGTGCATACATTGATAAATCTTGAAAAGGTTCAAGATGGAAAACTCTAAGAAAGGTATGGTACCTATTCAAAGAGGGACAATATTGAGTGCATCTCAATGTCCAAGCTCAAAGAATGAGCAAGATCGCATGAAGGACATCCCATATGCGTCTGCTATAGGATCCATCATGAATGCGATGATATGCACTAGACTGGACATGTCATGCGCGTTAAGCATGACAAGTGAACACCCATTGGATGGCTGTTGAAAGTATATTGGAATACCTTAGGAGGACTAAGGATATGTTTCTAATATACGGATCTGATGAAGAGGAACTAGTTGTAAAGGGTTACACGAATGCTAGTTTCCAAACTGAACGAGATGATTCTCGATCACAATCGGGGTACGTCTCCATTATGAATAGGGTAGCGTTGTCCACTACAGAATTCGAATACATAGCCGCCTCATTAGCAGCTTGGGAAGCTGCATGGATAAAAAGGTTTATCACCAATCTAAGGATGTCTCTACCATTCAAGACTCCTTAGAAATCTTTGTGATGACAAGGGTGCGATTATTCAAATCAAGGAACCCGTGCACATCAAAAGATTAAGCACAATGAGCAGAGATTCAACTACATAAGGGATGAAGTTGAAAAGGGAAAGATATGTATTCGCAAAAGTTCACTTTGATCAAAATATTGCGGATCCACTCACGAAGCTCCTCGAAAGGGCAAAGCATGAAAGTCATACCTATGCCGTAGGACTTCGATATTCTAGTGATTGGACTTGATCAAATTTTGTATTTAATATATGGAACTCTTTATTATTTGAGTAAAATTATTTGGTTATAATGTCTCAATTAATGTTCCGATTTAGCATGTTTAATCCATGAGTAAATTATTTATTCTAAATGTCCGTAGTCGTTCATACTTGTGGGAACAAGTGTGAGGGTAAGACTATTATGAACTTGGATTGGTTGATATTCATAAGGATGAATATAGAGCAATAGGTTGCTACCAAGGTTCATAGATATTTGTGGGATGCAAATATTGGACTAACCCGCATCTCAAATCTTACTACATGGAATCTTATTGATTGATCATAAGTAAATTTGAGTAAAGGCGAATATCATTTGGTATCCTTCGACCTGAGATACATATTGGGTTTTGATATTCACCAAGTGTTACACCTTGAACTAGTTCTTCACTGATATGAAATAATTGTCAGTACATAAGGCTATGTTCAGGTATGACATAAGGTGATTGTGAGAAACGTATGTAGTCAAGATGGGATTTGTTCCTCTTATTCGTTGAGAGTAAGATGTCTAAGGCCTGATTAAGTTAAATCAACAAGGAATGATCATTCTGTGTCCTTGGATTTAACATGACATCTGTAACAAAAGGATAGATGATTGATTCACCTAAATCATTTCAAGTAGGGTACTTGAAAGGGATGATGTTATTGAATGGCCATAAGTCATGCGTATTAAGGGTAGTAAACCGTTGTTAGGCGTTATTTACTACTTGCATCAATATTCTATGAATCTTGGGCAAGTGGAGATTGTAGGATTCTATGTGCCCAAGACACATAGAATATTGATGTGGTTAGTACGTTATGATCCAAGTCGGGTTATACCCAATAACAAGCTTAGCAAACACCAATTAATATTTAATTGATGATATGATCATGCAATTAAATATTTACACCAATTTAGAAAATGGGTTTTCTAAATAAGTTGCATATGAGATGGAACAATTTATTAGGATATCTTGTTCAATGATATTATTTGAAGTGTTATTTAAATTAGTTGTATAACACCAAATAATAATGAGAGTATACTACTTATACAATTAATTGGTTAATTGTATAAACTAGTTAAAATACTAGACAATACATGTGTGTGTGTTTATTATTTGTAAAGGAAATCTTTGTTTTTAAAGAGCAAAAAAAAAACGTCCACTTTGAATGAGACAAGTGGGAGACATAACATGCATGTGATACTTGCATGCTTGTGTGGGTTTTCACAATTGGATTCTCTTGTAAACACCAACACATGCTTTCTTGTATATTCTCCACTAACTCTTGATCATTAAAAACAATGCATGCAAGACCATAACTAGCAATCTAGCTCTCTCTCCCTCTCCATATACCTTACGGAATTTTCAGCAGAAAATGGGAGGCTTTTGAGCTGATTGCAAGATGTTCTTGGTGTGTTCAAATAGCAAGAAAGGTTCTTGCATTCCATGATCATGATTCTCATTTGCATGCAACACAACAAGACTCTCTCATCCTCTCTCTAAATGCTACGAATTCAGCAGCTAATAAGAGGGTTTTCAGCAGCAAATAAGAGGGTTTTCAAGTTGTTCTTGGTGTATTCTACCTAACAAGATAAGGTGTTTGCAAGGAGCTTGGGGTATACAAGCTTGAGGACTTCTACTCTTGAAGTCTTGGCCATTTTTCAGCATCATACAACATCTTTTCATTCGAGTTTTTGCTGCTGTAAAAGGTAGTAATCACAGCTCTATGTAGCTGTGATTTTATGTGCATTTACATATGTTCATAGCTTGCATATTCACATAAATGATCCTTTGTTCTTTGGGTTTGTTTTATACATTAATATGGTCATCTAATGAACATATATTTCAGCTTATAAACAAGATTATAATGCTAAACTTCCGCTGCGTTTTCTGAAAGTTTAAACGGTTACAATGGCATCAAGAGCCGGTTATGTGGATAGCTTGCTTGTTCTTGTCCTTTAAAATTAGTTTTAGAGGATGATTTTAAACTCATAATAAGCTGATTTGGTTGATTCAATAAACCCCATGTCTTTCAAAGTTATATCTTCATGCTTATGATTAAACTTTGAAAGATAGGAATGTCAATTGGTTGATATATTTGGATGTTGTTTGTTTGGACAAACAAACCCTAATTTTCAGTTTATGTTGGCTGAAAATTTGAGGTTTGATGGGGTTTATTTAGTTTGTTGAATAATGTTTATGATTGGTCATATACTAGTGCATAACCTAGCTTTTGGCCTTGTGTTGTTTGGATGATTACAATGTTTGAAATGGTTGTTTTAATTCATTCAATTGGGTTGTAATATTTATGTTTATTATTTGGGTTGTAATTATTTATTAATTTGGTTATGTAATAAATAGATTAGGTGCATTTCTTTTATTAGAAAAATGTATTAGGATATAATTTTTGTAAAAGGAAGATGCACAAGATGAAGACCCAAATATGGACATCAAAGACACAAAAAGGGGACTTGAAGCATATGGATGCAAGTTCAAGTGGGAGTCTAAGGAGACCTCCATTTTGTGTTGTATTCAACCCTTAGGAAAGACCAAATGACCATACTTGTGATGGCAAACAAGTGTGGTCACAATAGTAGCTATGGTTATGCACATTGTGGTTGTTTATATTATGCTTGTTTGGTTGTTTGTTGTATGATTGTTGTTTGATATTTGGATATGCATAACAAACTCATTAGCAAACTTAACAAGCTGAAAATTTATGGTTTCTAATCATTAAGTGGTTAATAAGAGGTTATTAAAAGGATTAATGATTTAATAAAGAGGTTTTATTAAAATAAACCATAAGATACTTTGCATCTATGGTTCTTAATCATTAAGTGATTAATAAGAGGTTATTAAAAGGATTGATGATTTAATAAAAGAGGTTTTATTAAAATGAACCATAGGATACCTTGTATTTGAAAGCATGCAAATACAAGGTACATAGAGTTTTCAAAACTAGAATTAATGAAAACTAAAATCCCTTTTCAAACAAGTTTAACACCGTCCTTTTGCACAACACTTAAGTCATTTGGAAACTCTTAATGGGATAAAGGTCACCTAACCATTTTGAAGGAACTTATGACTTAAGGTGGGAATACCACATTGGTGGGATAAAGGTCACCTAACCACTTGTGTTGGTAAACTCACATGTGTGTGCAAGTAGGGTGACTTGATTTGCAAACCATGTTGAATGGATCACCTAAAATATGGTTTCCAAATGGTGTTGATGGGATTAACATGCCGACTTTACATATGATGTTTAAAGTCGATCCCATACCGCTAGAAGTTGCAAAAGGTTGCAATTGTCAAAAGTTGACTACCTTGTTAATTTGAATAATGGGATAAAGGTCACCTAACCATTATTTGAATGTAACGTTGGATTCTAGATTTTAATTATTAATTGTCTATGAGACGTAAAGGGTATTAATAATTAAAATGAAATTTTCAGAAATACTAAAAGAACTTTGTAAAATTTGTAAAATGGTCGCAAACAATAATGCTACCACCCCGACCGTCCATACCCTATCACTGAGAACTATTTTAGAGAGGGATCGTCTGAACCATAATAACCTTATGGACTAGTCTCTAAACTTGAGAATTGTTCTCAGGCAAGAGCAAAGGCAATGTCCTTGACGATCCTATTCCTAATCAACCCGACCCCGACGATGTTGAGGCCGCCTCGAGAGGCTTAGCTGTCCTGTCTCAAAGAAGTTGGCCAAGGATTTGATCCTTAATGGCCTAACTAAAAGTTTAAGACATTCATAATGAATTGCAATATGAATGGATAGGACACGAGCATTGGTGAGTTTCACGCAATGCTCACAACGGCTAAGGCAGGGATGGGTAGAAAGGTTCTACCTATTCTCTAGATCAATAAGGAAAGGCCATTCCCGATCCCAAGGCAAATGTTGCCAAAGGAGGAGGGCACATCAAAGGCAAAGGGGAAGGGAAGATCAAAGCGGAACCACCAAAACCTAAGCTTATGAAGCCTAAGGTAACCAAAAACGATCCATGCTTTGAGTATGGTGAGATAGGTCATTTGAAAGGGAAGTGTCCAACCTATCTCAAAGAGTTGAGAAATAAGAGGGATGCTGGGCAAACCTCAAGCACAACTTTCATAATCCATATTGACTTAAATGTTATTTCTTCAAAGCACATGGGTAATTGGATACCGCATGTGGAACTCACTATTGCAATCTGTTGCGAGGGTTCAAAAGAAATAAGCACTTTAAGAAAGGAGACTATGTTTTGAAACTTTCAAAAGGTTTGGGAGTTATTCTTCAAAACATGTTATATGCTCCTAGTTTGACTAGGAACATGATTTAAGTTTCCCTTTTAAAAACGATATGATTATGATATAAAGTTTGTAAATGATGGTATTTATGTTGCTATGGATGATGTATATTATTTCAAGGCTATGCCTTCTAATGATATTTATGAATTGGTTCATAAAGATTCATCCTATAATAACACATCATACCCATCATGTACCAAGAGACTTAAACTGGTTTAAGTAACTCTTATCCTTGTCAATTGTCATCTTGGTTACATAAACAAGAATCGGACTTAAACACTTTAAAAGAATGGTCTTTTAAAAGCAAATGAAAATTGTTCATTTGATAAGTGTGAATCTTGTTTACAAGGTAAGATGACCAACACACCCTTTAGTGATACTAATGAGAGGGCAAAAGATTTATTAGGAGTCATACATTTGGATGTATGAGGTCCTTTTAAAACAATGACAAGGTATGATGAAACTTACTTCATTACCTTTACTGACGATTATAGTCGCTATGGTCATGTGTACTTGATGGCACATAAACATGAAGATTTTGAAATGTTCAAAACTTCAAGAATGAAGTAGAAAATCAACTCGATAGAACTACCAAAGTTCTCCGTTTAGATAGAGGAGGTGAATACCTAAGTGAGGCTTTTTGGGATCATCTAGGAAGTTGTAAGATTGTCTCACAACTTACTCTTCCCGGAACACCACAATATTATGGTGTGTCTGAAAGGAGATCGAACCCTATTGGATATGGTTCGACCTATGATGGCTATAAGCTCACTACCTCTATAATTTTGGGGTTTTCGCACTACTCTCCGAGGCTCGTATTATTGAATATGGCCAAACCAAGAAAGTGGATTCGACGCCCTTTTAAATATGGAATGGAATCGTTCCATCGCTGTCATATTTAAAATTATGGGTCATGAAGCTTATGTTAAGCTTAACACCCAAACCAACTGAAAGTCGATTCACTAAGTGTATATTTGTTGGATATCCAAAAGGACTGTATAGGATACTACTTCTTTGATCCAACAGAGCAAAAGGTATTTATTGCTCAAAAGGCAGAGTTCTTGGAAGCCAAGTTCCTTATGGAAGGAATGACGCATAGAACAGTGGAATTTGATGAGGATCAAGATCCACAAGCCGATACACGTTTGGTTGACACTAGCAATCAACAAGAGGTTGTTGATGATGATCAAGAGGTTGATCAATACACACAAAACATTCATAGATCTGGTAGATTTAGCATTTCACCTGAAATATATGGATTTTTCATGGATGGATGCTATGAGGTTGACTCCGATGAGCCAACTACATACCATGATGCAATGTCCAATTCGGATTGTGACAAATGGCTGGAAGCCATGAATGTAGAGATGCAATCCATGTATGACAACCAAGTTTAGGAATTGGTTGACCCTCCACTTAACTCCAAACCGGTTGGATACAAGTGGGTTTTCGAGAAGAAAACAAATATGCATGGAAACTTGGATACTGACAAGGCTTGTGTGTATAAGAAGGCTAGTGGGAGCACAATTACGTTCTTAGTATTGTATGTTGATCACATACTAAATTTTGGAAATGACATTCCAACCATGGAAGGTGTTAAAACCTGGCTTGGAATTTGTTTTTCCATAAAAGATCTCGGTGGAACCGCCTATATTTTGGGAATAAAGATCTATAGGGATAGATCGAGGCGGTTGATAGGGTTAAACCAAAGTGCATACATTGATAAAACCTTGAAAAGGTTCAAGATGGAAAACTCTAAGAAAGGTATAGTACCTATTCAAAGAGGGACAATATTGAGTGCATCTCAATGTCCAAGCTCAAAGGATGAGCAACATCGTATGAAGGACATCCCATATGCGTATGCTATAGGATCCATCATGTATGCGATGATGTGCACTAGACTGGACGTGTCATGCGCGTTAAGCATGACAAGTAGATATCAGCAGAATCCAAGTAACAGCCATTGGATGGTTGTTGAATGTATATTGGAATACCTTAGGAGGACTAAGGATATGTTTGTAATATACGGATTTGATGAAGAGGAACTAGTTGTAAAGGGTTACACGGATGCTAGTTTCCAAACTAATCGAGATGATCCTCGATCACAATCGGGGTATGTCTCCATTATGAATAGTGTAGCATTGTCCACTACAGAATACGAATACATAGCCGCCTCATTAGCAGCTTGGGAAGCTGCATGGATAAAAAGGTTTATCACCAATCTAAGGATGGTCTCTACCATTCAAGACTCCTTAGAAATCTTTGTGATGACGAGGGTGCGATTGTTCAAATCAAGGAACCCCGTACATATCAAAAGATTAGGCATAATGAGCGGAGATTCAACTACATAAGGGATGAAGTTGAAAAGGGAAAGATATGTATTCGCATAGTTCACTTTGATCAAAACATTGGGGATCCACTCACGAAGCTCCTTGAAAGGGCAAAGCATGAAAGTCATACCTATGCCTTAGGACTTCGATATTCTAGTGATTGGACTTGATCAAATTTTGTATTTGAATATGTGGAACTCTTTATTATTTGAGTAAAATTATTTGGTTATAATGTCTCAATTAATGTTCCGATTTAGCATGTTTAATCCATGAGTAAATTATTTACTCTAAATGTCCGTAGTCGTTCATACTTGTGGGAACAAGTATGAGGGTAAGACTATTATGAACTTGGATTGGTTGATATTCATAAGGATGAATATAGAGCAATAGGTTGCTACCAAGGTTCATAGATATTTGTGGGATACAAATATTGGACTAACCCGCATCTCAAATCTTACTACATGGAATCTTATTGATTGATCATAAGTAAATTTGAGTAAAGGCGAATATCATTTGGTATCCTTCGACCTGAGATACATATTGGGTTTTGATATTCACCAAGTGTTACACCTTGAACTAGTTCTTCACTGATATGAAATAATTGTCAGTACATAAGGCTATGTTCAGGTATGACATAAGGTGATTGTGAGAAACGTATGTAGTCAAGATGGGATTTGTTCCTCTTATTCGTTGAGAGTATGATGTCTAAGGCCTGATTAAGTTAAATCAACAAGGAATGATCATTCTGTGTCCTTGGATTTAACATGACATCTGTAACAAAAGGATAGATGATTGATTCACCTAAATCATTTCAAGTAGGGTACTTGAATGGGATGATGTTATTGAATGGCCATAAGTCATGCGTATTAAGGGTAGTAAACCGTTGTTAGGCATCATTTACTGCTTGCATCAATCTTCTATGAATCTTGGGCAAGTGGGAGATTGTAGGATTCTATGTGCCCAAGACACTTAGAATATTGATGTGGTTAGTACGTTATGATCCAAGTCGGGTTATACCCAATAACAAGCTTAGCAAACACCAATTAATATTTAATTGATGATATGATCATGCAATTAAATATTTACACCAAATTTAGAAAATGGGTTTTCTAAATAAGTTGCATATGAGATGGAACAATTTATTAGGATATTTTGTTCAATAATATTATTTGTAATGTTATTTAAATTAGTTATATAACACCAAATAATAATGAGAGTATACTACTTATACAATTAAATGGTTAATTGTAACAAGACTAGACATATGTGTGTATGTTTAATTAAAAGAGAAATCTCCCTTTTTTGTTTATAAAAACCATCACATGTGGAACACACACACATGCACTTGTCATGTGTTCCACTAACTCTAGAGATTCTCTTGGTAAACATAATCACATGCTTTCTTGTCTACACTCCACTCTCTTGTGAACTACAAAAGAAAGCACACTCTCATAAAACAAGACATGCAAGACACACAAAGTTTCAGCCCTCTCTCTCTTCATCCCACGGTTTTCAGCAGAATTTTGAGGGGTTCTTGAAGTGTTCTTGTGTTGTTCTTGAGGTGTTCTTGTGTTGTTCTTGGAGTGCTCTAATAACAAGAAAGGTTCTTGTATTCCATGATCATGACTCTCATCACATGCAAACAACAACTAAAGCTCTTTCTTCTCTCCAAAACCCCACGGTTTTAAGCTGCTGAAAAGAGGGTTTTCAGCAAGAAAAGGGCTAGTTTTCAAGTTGTTTTTGGTGTTTTCTACCTAACAAGAAGGTGTGTTTGCAAGGAGCTTGGGGTATACTAGCTTGAGGACTTCTATCCTTGAAATCTTGGCTGCATTTTGGGCATCTCCACCTTCACCAAACATCTCTTTTGGTCGAGTTCTTGCTGCTGCAGTAAGGTAGAATCACAGCTCTATGTAGCTGTGATTTTATGTAGTTTTACATATGTTCATAGCTTGTTAATTCACATAAATGATCCTTTGGTTTATGGGTTTGTTTTATACATTAATATGGTCATCTAATGAACATATTTTTTCAGATTATAAACATGGTTATAATGCTCTACTTCCGCTGCGTTTTCAGAAAGTTTAAATGGTTAAACTATGATTTTATGTTCTAACAAACCCAACAATGGTATTCGGATGCAGATACGAAAGCTACAATATTCCAATTTGATTCTTCGAAAGAGATTCAGGTTCAGAACGACAGTAGAGCAACTGCAACCCTAGAGACAGAGACTGATTTTTCAAGGGATGCAAGGGCAATTAGGGAGAGAGTTCTTAAGCAAGCAGACGAGGCTTTGAAAGGGAAGGGTAATGGTGGTAGTGATGAGAAGTTGTATAAAGGTATCCATGGGTATACTGATTATAAGGCTGGTTTTAGGAGAGAGCAAACTGTTGCTAGTGAGAAAGCAGGTGGTTCTCATGGGCCATTGAGGGCTTCTGCTCATATTAGGGTTTCGGCAAGGTTTGATTATCAGCCAGATATTTGTAAGGATTATAAGGAGACTGGGTATTGTGGGTATGGTGATTCGTGTAAGTTTATGCACGATCGTGGGGATTATAAGTCCGGTTGGCAGATGGAGAGGGAGTGGGATGAAGCCGAGAAGGCAAGAAAGAAGAAGCTGGCATTGAAAGGAGATGATGACGACGAAGAGGATGATGATGACGACGATGATGATGAGGATGGACTTCCGTTTGCTTGTTTTATCTGCAGGCAACCCTTTGTTGATCCTGTGGTGACGAAGTGCAAGCATTATTTCTGCGAACATTGTGCGTTAAAGGTTAGGTATTCCATGCCCTTTGTTTTACATTAATGGTCACTCGTATTCGTTGATTTTTTAAACCGTTAGAATCCAGATTTCTGTATGTGGCATGAGTAAAGATCTTGTAAGGAATGCATGATGAAATCAGTAAATCACCATGGATAACTGATTTTACAAGACACAATGAATAATAATGTATGTAGGATCACCTGATTGCTAGTTATATTAATTAACAAATAAACATGCCTAATAGGTTTCACACATAGTAATTACTATTTGTAGGGTCTGGAAGGGTATGGCGGGGGCAAGCCTTCCTCTTCCCTAAGGAAAAGAGAGGCTGCTTCCATTGAGACCCCTGGCTGCCGCTCCAAACAATTTTGAATATGAATGTGAGATATAATAAGATAACATACATAGGTAAAGCAAACGATAAGATGACCACAAATAGGACATATACTAAGTTAGCATACAATATGATAGCATGCAAAGATACAACACACATTAAGGCTAGGTGGGTCAAGGTGTGGGAACAAGGTAATCCCATGCTAAGCTAAGTGAAATAGGAGTAGAAACAATCTAAGGCAAAGGTATACCAAGGGAAGCAAGGGTGTAGGCACACCTAGGTAGCAAGAGTGCTAAACCACCCTAAGTTGATAGGTCTCCCCTAGACGTCCATAACCTTAATCTCACCTTAAGTAGACAGTTATTTTAGATAAATCAATTATATATGACATAGTAATTTATACATCAAATGAATCAAATTTGATGTTGAAGTGTATTCTATTGATTGTTTGCATGGGTTGCAACTTCTTTGACTCGGCTTGCATTCTGGCTTATGACTGGCCACCCTTGTGGCTGGACTGTATTATGCTAACTAACAATCCTTAAAGTACCCAAACACAAGACTCACAGATCATAATAATTGAAAAAGGAAATATTGTTAGACAGACTAACTTTTGTTTAAATAGACATTCTCATATTTCTCGTTGTAATTTTAATCTCATTCTCTTTTCTAGTATCTTAATCCTTTCCCTCTTTCGGCATTGCATCATACAGGGTACTCAACTAATAATCATGTTGATTTCTGTTGCTTTTAGTCACAAATAATTTGTTCCATTACTTTATGTTTTAACCTTTCAGGCATACATGTTTGTCTTCTAACAATTTTTGTGGGGAATTTCTGATTTTCAGCATCATGGCAAAAAGAAAAAATGCTACGTGTGCAACCAGCCTACACTTGGGATATTCAACACTGCTCATGAAATACGGAAGAGGATGGTTGCTGAGGGAAAATAGTTGAAAATGTAACTTTCAACCCTTCTTTTGTTAGTTGATACGTATTATGTACTTTGCTACAACTGATGCAATTTTAAGCTTGCTTTTGAAGTTAATTTTAACTTATGTGCTACAGTTCTACTACTGGGCTGCTGTTCTTTGTTTTAAATTGTCACCACACATGTAGCTGGTGGATTTTGTTTATTATGTTAGAAGTGTTATGACGGGGTGTGCATAATTATTTATTAACCAAAAAATAGAACAACATGAATAACCACTGTTTCACTTTTATATCTTTTGATAACTGATTTTTTTATTTGGTTTTGGTAACAAACATCCACAAAATCAAATTAACCAAAACTATTCACTATTTTGAGGTAAAAATACTGAACAAACCAAATATTTTTCTTTTTATTAAGGATTTGGCAACCAAGGGAGAGGATCTGTTGTATACTTTTGTTTTTGGAAGTCCAAAAATTCATGCCAAAAGCCCAAAACAGGTATTAAATTTGTTAAAATATATTATTTTTTTCAAAGCCCAAATATGTGTTAAACCTGGTCCAATCGTGAAAAGCCCAAAAAATGAACTCCAGTAGTCAATATGTTAACCGAAGCATGAGTTCACAACCGTTTCATTTTTGTATATTTAAATGTTAACACAAAACAGTATTTATCGAACCGACCAGTCAGGCATTTCCAATAACCAAATCCTTCGCTTATGGTTTGGTTACGAGGTAAAACTAAACCTAACCATGCACATCCTTATTGTCCATTTCAAACTTCAAACGGCCCTATTGCTAAATGAATGATTCTAACATTGTTATTGTAGGATCTGTATGTATGTATGTTGGAGAAATAATGTAGGTAATGCCTTCTTATTAAATCCTTAACTTTAGCTGAGCTTGTAGTCTTCTTAATTACAACATCAGGCTACAACATGATTCACATGATATGATCATACATCATTTACAGTGCTCTTAGGAGATCAGAATAATATATGAACAAACTAATTACCATAGGGCTGTTCATATTTCACTTGAATATTTATTAGTAAATACATACACAATTTACAATAATGTAATTAGGTGAACCAATTTGAAGCCAAATCTCTTACGAACACCACCCGATTTAGGTTAGTTTTAGTCTCCACTTTCCCTTACATTACACATTTCACGCCACCTCTGTAGTAACCAGCCTGTTTTGATCCGAAACAGTCAAATTATTTTCTTTGATTTTTGTTTCTTGACTCCAATAATGTGGAGATTGTGAAGTCAGTAATGGCCACAACAAGTTCCTTTGTTGTTTAGGTTTCCTTATGAACGTCTTTGTGTGCTGTCTTATGATCCCGTTTATGGCCTTTAGGTAGTTGCTTGAGTCATGGTCTCTGAGGATTGTGCCATCCGAACCGTAGGCTGTCGGATGTTGTAGGGTTTCTATTGGATGTGGAGAATTTAGAAAGGCCCGAATAGCAGTTTTGGTTAACCCACATTGGGTATTCTCTATAGTGTATAAAGCACTTCCTGGAGGGAGTAAAGGATGATGCGGTGATGACTTCTCATCAGGCTGGAGAATGAATATTTTTCCCAATGGTGTATATAAAAAGCTCTGCATGTGTAAGAGATTATCTAAATGAGAACTTTTTGAACGTTTGAGGTTTTCTACGAGTACAACTAACTATACTACCCAATAAATTGATCACAACATAGTTTGTTATTTTGTAAGTAATTTGCCCTCATAATATAAGTTTGATGTATCTAAAGAGAGAAGGAGATAGAAAATAGATGGTCGTTCAGCACACAACCAATTTCAAGTAGAGACCGAGAACAACTTTACAATGTAAACACTTATATTTTTTGTTTTAAGTGTGATACGTAAGATGGTTATGAAACTGTTTACCCCCCCATCTTTCTAACTTATGTATCTGCAAAACACTACGCACAACGGTACAAGTGTTTTATTTGTGTCTCACGGTTCTCTACTCAAAAGTTATGTATTAAACACACCAGAAAAAGTATACTTACATTTCTATTTAGGCATGGATGAGAGCGGAAGGGACCACACAATCGTTTAAGCAACTGGGCAACATGGCTGGGATAGTTGCATGAAAATGCTCTAGGCACGATGTCTCTATGCATCATGACACGGTGAACATGGTTCTCGTCAAGCTTCAACTGGTCAAGAATCTTTTGACCATCACAGAACACAAACGGGGAACCGAAGGTGACTACTGGTCTTAGAGCAGATGGTTTGACCACCTTCCTGGTCAATAACATCAAGTTTACTAGTAGAGAGAGACTCCCTCCTAGAGAATGACCTGTAAACTGAAGCTTTGCTCTTTCACCATATCTGTCCAGATGTTCTAGAATATGTGGCATGAATTGCTCGTATATTCCCTTGGCTGCCTCATAAATTCCCCTATGAACTGGCACGCCTGTTTCCTGTAACAGTTTATTTAAGGTTGGTTCATATGTCTTTTGACGTGATTGCTACAACAAAGGTGAGGTGGCAATTTCAACCAATTTATATACAAATGGTCGATTTGAGTTATGAAATTCTAGCGAGTCAAGTGACTGTGTGAGTTGAACTAATAGATATAATTGAAAAGGAAGCAGGTCAATTAGGTCAAAAGTCAACTGATAAGTAAATACCATTGGAATTCCTAGATTGTTTTATTAGTAAAAGTAAAGCCTGCTTAGATTATTATCATAGGATATTTGTTTTCATAACTATATATAGCACATTATATTTTTAAAAAGCGCTCGCTAGTCTGCCCAACATAACCTGTTTTGACCTGTTGCACAACCCGGTTGACCAACCCTGTTACCACCCCTAGTTATTTGAGGAAGCATCCTACCTCAAACTTAGTCGGTTCAAAGAAGAGATTTGCCTGCCATGATGCCACTGAATCCGAACCCTGAAATTTTCAAGACATAAAATGTTAGCAATTCACAACTCCATTACGGGGTCATCCAATTAACATATCTTAGGATGTATTCGGTTACCTGGATGACAAAACATCGAGTGTATATACTTGTATCATCACAAATAAACCATTCACAAGGGGATGAACGAAGTGACTGAAGATCTCTTGCAGCCTCCTGTTTTTCTTTCTCAGGTGCTGCAACTACTGCTGTCATAGTAGAAGCCGCCATATAAGCTGCAATTTCCGAATTATAAACTCTTGAAGAAGAATCTGTTTTGTCAAATTCGAAGTCAATTTCTTCCTTGGGGAGTGGTTCCGATTCAAGTTTTGTTAGCCCACCCACTTGGGATTGTACATATGTTGCTGCTGAGGCTGCTATTTCATAAGCAGAAGTATGAGTGATATGCGTTTCGGGCCTCTGGTTGGTTGAAGTAGTCACAGGTACGCACACCGAGTCATGTGAAATTGCTTGGACCAACTCTTTCTTCTCCAAGGAAGATGTAAGGAAGGTCAAGTCATAGTATCTTCTCAAGTCGTCCTCCTGCAAGGTGTGTCATACATTTCGATTTGTTAACACCTTATCACCCGTTTGTAAGCAAAAAAAGCAATGGCTCGGAACATACCTCAATATCTGGGATAACGTAGGCCATGTTACAAAGGAAAGCCAGTTGTGAAAATTGCTTAGTGTCGGACCAAGATACTTGTTTCAACATTCCTGAGAATGTTTCCTGATTAATGATTATACTGTCTTCATCATCACTATAATCTACCTCACAACCATTTCCTTCTCCATCTTCATCACATCCTTTTTCTTCTTCGTTTTCACCATCGAGTTCATTCATCTGTTTTTGAATCCACTGGCTTCTGATTTCCATTAGCCTCTCCATCCAATTAGCCCGTTTTGTTTCTTCTTTTTCCATTTCTGCATCACTAACATCTGTTGGTTCATCTCTCTCTTCTGTATCTGCATCCATATCCATGTTTGTGTCATAGCTTGTCTCAGGATCAAATAACAACGTCTTGAGTGAGTTTGGGATAAACGAGCTCGAGAGATTTAAGTTGAAAATTCCAAACGAATGGCTGTTTTTCAACTTTGGCTGACTCATGGATGCCTGAACATGATTAGCAGAATAACACAAATTGTTGTCCGAGTATGCTCTTTGAATTCCTGCAAATCGCCTTAGATTTTGACTCGAGATTGAGCGGTTAAGGATGTTTGCTTTCTTTCCTCCTACCTGGCTTTCGGCTTTCGGGGTGGTTGGCTGGCTGGAAATGGGCATAGTATTGCATGCCATCATTACCAACAATAGAAAGCTTCACCTCCAGATTACCTAAGATATGATTTCACTAGAATATGAGTAGACAACATATCTAAAACAATAAAAGCATCGAACATTTTATAAAGACAGTAAAGATGACAAAAGGGATCTCGGTATCAACGACAATGTTTGGTCCTTGGGTTGTCAACAATGTACCTTTAAGTTTGAAGAAGTGGGAACCTGCTACATGTCTTGAAAGAGTTGAGCCTAAAACAGTTCCTGTATGGGCTATATTAAAGAACATCCCTCTTGAATTATGGAATACAGAGTGTCTTTGTAAAATTGCAAGTTGTATTGGGAATCCTTTAATCTTTGATAATGCTACAAAGCTGAGATGTGTTAAGCCTGCTGAAGCTGGGGGTTTTGCTAGAATTTTGGTGGAAATTGAAGCTGCAAACAAACTCCCAGAGATGGTTAAGACTATGTATCCACAAGGCTGTTTATCTGATGGAAGAGAAGCAATAGTAAGAGTTGAATATCAGGCTGTTCCTGTCAACTGCCAATTTTGCAAAGTGTTTGGTCAATCTTTTGAAGATTGTACCCATAGGCCTCTTACTGAGACTGAGATTAAAGAAAAGAATGAGAAGAAGGATGTAGAGAAAGCTAAAGTGCTCAACCAGGATAGGAGTAAGGAGCAACATGACAATGAAGGGTTTCAAGCTGTGAATAAAGGGGGTGGAATTCAGAAAAGTTACAATAAGTATTCTAATAACCAAGGTGGTAATTCAGGTCGATACCCACAACATACTCAATGGCAGCAGCAAACAAGGAGATTTAATTATGTTAGAAAGGATGATGTAAAGGAGCAAGGTGGTAATAAAGCTGATACTATGAAACAAAATGGCAGGAAGAACAGTGTAAGTATTGATGCTGCTTTGGGCAAACAATCAACTACCAGGGCTGAGAAGGGGACAGTGGTTATGAAGACAGCTCAGGAGTATAGAGTCAAGAAGGGTAATTCTGTGCACAACCATCAAGATAACAAAGAAGAAAATGTGGAGGTTAGAAATAGGTTTGATGTATTAGAAGAAATGACTTATGAAGTGCAGGGGAATGGCAAGGCAGTTAGTGATGGGCAGGGTATTAATAATGATGGTAATGAGGCTGGTAATAATGGGCATAATGGTAAAAATGATAAGGTGGTTATTAATGGGATCCCCCTTACACTCAAGCAAAAGGAAGAAGTGCAAAAGATTTTTGACAAAAGAGTAGTCCCTGATATATGTTTACTTGCTAAGTGGGTTCCTGTTCAAAGAAGATACTATACTCAGCTTTGTTTTATGAATGACTTTCTGGAGGGGCTGAAAAATCTGAAGGAAGAAGAGGAAGAGATGGATATTGAGAATGAAGTGGAATCTGAGGGAGATGAATGTGCTAGATTCATGTCTAGTGGTATGAGTAAAAATGTGAATAATAGTAAACAGTATGAAGGAGAGGCTTCTTCTTCAAAGCAGCAAATGACTAGTGAATCTGGTTGTTTGGTTGGAAAGAATGGTATTAAATGAATTTAAACATTCTATGTTGGAATGTTAGGGGGTTGAATAAGATTGATCATCAAAATCAAGTTAAGGATCTAATGGTTGATAACAATATTAATATATGCTGTGTTATTGAAACTCATATCAGGGCTAATAACATACAAAAAATTTGCAGTAAAGTATTTGGATCTTGGGAGTATTACTCTAATAAGGCTTATTGTGCTAGTTGGGCCAGACTATTGATTGGTTGGGACCCTTCTGTGGTAGATCTTATGGTTATTGATATGACAGATCAGCTAATTAACTGTCTAATCAAGACCAAAGATGGGAAATGTAAATTTTTCTGCTCCTTTGTATATGGGCATGTTAGAGCTCATGGTAGAAGAGTTTTGTGGAAGGACTTAGACAAATTTAATGGCATGGTAGGTGATGATCCTTGGGTTCTTGCAGGAGATTTTAATGCTATCCTCAACCTAGATGAGTGTTCTGTGGGCTCTTCTACTAAAATCCCGTCATCCTCAAAATAAATGTTACTTTTGGTGTAATCTATAATGGACTAACATTGTCGTTGATACCGAGATCCCTTTTGTCATCTTTACTGTCTTTATAAAATGTTCGATGCTTTTATTGTTTTAGATATGTTGTCTACTCATATTCTAGTGAAATCATATCTCAGGTAATCTGGAGGTGAAGCTTTCTATTGTTGGTAATGATGGCATGCAATACTATGCCCATTTCCAGCCAGCCAACCACCCCGAAAGCCGAAAGCCAGGTAGGAGGAAAGAAAGCAAACATCCTTAACCGCTCAATCTCGAGTCAAAATCTAAGGCGATTTGCAGGAATTCAAAGAGCATACTCGGACAACAATTTGTGTTATTCTGCTAATCATGTTCAGGCATCCATGAGTCAGCCAAAGTTGAAAAACAGCCATTCGTTTGGAATTTTCAACTTAAATCTCTCGAGCTCGTTTATCCCAAACTCACTCAAGACGTTGTTATTTGATCCTGAGACAAGCTATGACACAAACATGGATATGGATGCAGATACAGAAGAGAGAGATGAACCAACAGATGTTAGTGATGCAGAAATGGAAAAAGAAGAAACAAAACGGGCTAATTGGATGGAGAGGCTAATGGAAATCAGAAGCCAGTGGATTCAAAAACAGATGAATGAACTCGATGGTGAAAACGAAGAAGAAAAAGGATGTGATGAAGATGGAGAAGGAAATGGTTGTGAGGTAGATTATAGTGATGATGAAGACAGTATAATCATTAATCAGGAAACATTCTCAGGAATGTTGAAACAAGTATCTTGGTCCAACACTAAGCAATTTTCACAACTGGCTTTCCTTTGTAACATGGCCTACGTTATCCCAGATATTGAGGTATGTTCCGAGCCATTGCTTTTTTTGCTTACAAACGGGTGATAAGGTGTTAACAAATCGAAATGTATGACACACCTTGCAGGAGGACAACTTGAGAAGATACTATGACTTGACGTTCCTTACATCTTCCTTGGAGAAGAAAGAGTTAGTCCAAGCAATTTCACATGACTCGGTGTGCGTACCTGTGACTACTTCAACCAACCAGAGGCCCGAAACGCATATCACTCATACTTCTGCTTATGAAATAGCAGCCTCAGCAGCAACATATGTACAATCCCAAGCGGGTGGGCTAACAAAACTTGAATCGGAACCACTCCCCAAGGAAGAAATTGACTTCGAATTTGACAAAACAGATTCTTCTTCAAGAGTTTATAATTCGGAAATTGCAGCTTATATGGCGGCTTCTACTATGACAGTAGTAGTTGCAGCACCTGAGAAAGAAAAACAGGAGGCTGCAAGAGATCTTCAGTCACTTCGTTCATCCCCTTGTGAATGGTTTATTTGTGATGATACAAGTATATACACTCGATGTTTTGTCATCCAGGTAACCGAATACATCCTAAGATATGTTAATTGGATGAGCCCGTAATGGAGTTGTGAATTGCTAACATTTTATGTCTTGAAAATTTCAGGGTTCGGATTCAGTGGCATCATGGCAGGCAAATCTCTTCTTTGAACCGACTAAGTTTGAGGTAGGATGCTTCCTCAAATAACTAGGGGTGGTAACAGGGTTGGTCAACCGGGTTGTGCAACAGGTCAAAACAGGTTATGTTGGGCAGACTAGCGAGCGCTTTTTAAAAATATAATGTGCTATATATAGTTATGAAAACAAATATCCTATGATAATAATCTAAGCAGGCTTTACTTTTACTAATAAAACAATCTAGGAATTCCAATGGTATTTACTTATCAGTTGACTTTTGACCTAATTGACCTGCTTCCTTTTCAATTATATCTATTAGTTCAACTCACACAGTCACTTGACTCGCTAGAATTTCATAACTCAAATCGACCATTTGTATATAAATTGGTTGAAATTGCCACCTCACCTTCGTTGTAGCAATCACGTCAAAAGACATATGAACCAACCTTAAATAAACTGTTACAGGAAACAGGCGTGCCAGTTCATAGGGGAATTTATGAGGCAGCCAAGGGAATATACGAGCAATTCATGCCACATATTCTAGAACATCTGGACAGATATGGTGAAAGAGCAAAGCTTCAGTTTACAGGTCATTCTCTAGGAGGGAGTCTCTCTCTACTAGTAAACTTGATGTTATTGACCAGGAAGGTGGTCAAACCATCTGCTCTAAGACCAGTAGTCACCTTCGGTTCCCCGTTTGTGTTCTGTGATGGTCAAAAGATTCTTGACCAGTTGAAGCTTGACGAGAACCATGTTCACCGTGTCATGATGCATAGAGACATCGTGCCTAAAGCATTTTCATGCAACTATCCCAGCCATGTTGCCCAGTTGCTTAAACGATTGTGTGGTCCCTTCCGCTCTCATCCATGCCTAAATAGAAATGTAAGTATACTTTTTCTGGTGTGTTTAATACATAACTTTTGAGTAGAGAACCGTGAGACACAAATAAAACACTTGTACCGTTGTGCGTAGTGTTTTGCAGATACATAAGTTAGAAAGATGGGGGGTAAACAGTTTCATAACCATCTTACGTATCACACTTAAAACAAAAAATATAAGTGTTTACATTGTAAAGTTGTTCTCGGTCTCTACTTGAAATTGGTTGTGTGCTGAACGACCATCTATTTTCTATCTCCTTCTCTCTTTAGATACATCAAACTTATATTATGAGGGCAAATTACTTACAAAATAACAAACTATGTTGTGATCAATTTATTGGGTAGTATAGTTAGTTGTACTCGTAGAAAACCTCAAACGTTCAAAAAGTTCTCATTTAGATAATCTCTTACACATGCAGAGCTTTTTATATACACCATTGGGAAAAATGTTCATTCTCCAGCCTGATGAGAAGTCATCACCGCATCATCCTTTACTCCCTCCAGGAAGTGCTTTATACACTATAGAGAATACCAAATGTGGGTTAACCAAAACTGCTATTCGGGCCTTTCTAAATTCTCCACATCCAATAGAAACCCTACAACATCCGACAGCCTACGGTTCGGATGGCACAATCCTCAGAGACCATGACTCAAGCAACTACCTAAAGGCCATAAACGGGATCATAAGACAGCACACAAAGACGTTCATAAGGAAGCCTAAACAACAAAGGAACTTGTTGTGGCCATTACTGACTTCACAATATCCACATTATTGGAGTCAAGAAACAAAAATCAAAGAAAATAATTTGACTGTTTCGGATCAAAACAGGCTGGTTACTACAGAGGTGGCGTGAAATGTGTAATGTAAGGGAAAGTGGAGACTAAAACTAACCTAAATCGGGTGGTGTTCGTAAGAGATTTGGCTTCAAATTGGTTCACCTAATTACATTATTGTAAATTGTGTATGTATTTACTAATAAATATTCAAGTGAAATATGAACAGCCCTATGGTAATTAGTTTGTTCATATATTATTCTGATCTCCTAAGAGCACTGTAAATGATGTATGATCATATCATGTGAATCATGTTGTAGCCTGATGTTGTAATTAAGAAGACTACAAGCTCAGCTAAAGTTAAGGATTTAATAAGAAGGCATTACCTACATTATTTCTCCAACATACATACATACAGATCCTACAATAACAATGTTAGAATCATTCATTTAGCAATAGGGCCGTTTGAAGTTTGAAATGGACAATAAGGATGTGCATGGTTAGGTTTAGTTTTACCTCGTAACCAAACCATAAGCGAAGGATTTGGTTATTGGAAATGCCTGACTGGTCGGTTCGATAAATACTGTTTTGTGTTAACATTTAAATATACAAAAATGAAACGGTTGTGAACTCATGCTTCGGTTAACATATTGACTACTGGAGTTCATTTTTTGGGCTTTTCACGATTGGACCAGGTTTAACACATATTTGGGCTTTGAAAAAAATAATATATTTTAACAAATTTAATACCTGTTTTGGGCTTTTGGCATGAATTTTTGGACTTCCAAAAACAAAAGTATACAACAGATCCTCTCCCTTGGTTGCCAAATCCTTAATAAAAAGAAAAATATTTGGTTTGTTCAGTATTTTTACCTCAAAATAGTGAATAGTTTTGGTTAATTTGATTTTGTGGATGTTTGTTACCAAAACCAAATAAAAAAATCAGTTATCAAAAGATATAAAAGTGAAACAGTGGTTATTCATGTTGTTCTATTTTTTGGTTAATAAATAATTATGCACACCCCGTCATAACACTTCTAACATAATAAACAAAATCCACCAGCTACATGTGTGGTGACAATTTAAAACAAAGAACAGCAGCCCAGTAGTAGAACTGTAGCACATAAGTTAAAATTAACTTCAAAAGCAAGCTTAAAATTGCATCAGTTGTAGCAGAGTACATAATACGTATCAACTAACAAAAGAAGGGTTGAAAGTTACATTTTCAACTATTTTCCCTCAGCAGCCATCCTCTTCCGTATTTCATGAGCAGTGTTGAATATCCCAAGTGTAGGCTGGTTGCACACGTAGCATTTTTTCTTTTTGCCATGATGCTGAAAATCAGAAATTCCCCACAAAAATTGTTAGAAGACAAACATGTATGCCTGAAAGGTTAAAACATAAAGTAATGGAACAAATTATTTGTGACTAAAAGCAACAGAAATCAACATGATTATTAGTTGAGTACCCTGTATGATGCAATGCCGAAAGAGGGAAAGGATTAAGATACTAGAAAAGAGAATGAGATTAAAATTACAACGAGAAATATGAGAATGTCTATTTAAACAAAAGTTAGTCTGTCTAACAATATTTCCTTTTTCAATTATTATGATCTGTGAGTCTTGTGTTTGGGTACTTTAAGGATTGTTAGTTAGCATAATACAGTCCAGCCACAAGGGTGGCCAGTCATAAGCCAGAATGCAAGCCGAGTCAAAGAAGTTGCAACCCATGCAAACAATCAATAGAATACACTTCAACATCAAATTTGATTCATTTGATGTATAAATTACTAGTCATATATAATTGATTTATCTAAAATAACTGTCTACTTAAGGTGAGATTAAGGTTATGGACGTCTAGGGGAGACCTATCAACTTAGGGTGGTTTAGCACTCTTGCTACCTAGGTGTGCCTACACCCTTGCTTCCCTTGGTATACCTTTGCCTTAGATTGTTTCTACTCCTATTTCACTTAGCTTAGCATGGGATTACCTTGTTCCCACACCTTGACCCACCTAGCCTTAGTGTGTGTTGTATCTTTGCATGCTATCATATTGTATGCTAACTTAGTATATGTCCTATTTGTGGTCATCTTATCGTTTGCTTTACCTATGTATGTTATCTTATTATATCTCACATTCATATTCAAAATTGTTTGGAGCGGCAGCCAGGGGTCTCAATGGAAGCAGCCTCTCTTTTCCTTAGGGAAGAGGAAGGCTTGCCCCCGCCATACCCTTCCAGACCCTACAAATAGTAATTACTATGTGTGAAACCTATTAGGCATGTTTATTTGTTAATTAATATAACTAGCAATCAGGTGATCCTACATACATTATTATTCATTGTGTCTTGTAAAATCAGTTATCCATGGTGATTTACTGATTTCATCATGCATTCCTTACAAGATCTTTACTCATGCCACATACAGAAATCTGGATTCTAACGGTTTAAAAAATCAACGAATACGAGTGACCATTAATGTAAAACAAAGGGCATGGAATACCTAACCTTTAACGCACAATGTTCGCAGAAATAATGCTTGCACTTCGTCACCATAGGATCAACAAAGGGTTGCCTGCAGATAAAACAAGCAAACGGAAGTCCATCCTCATCATCATCGTCATCATCATCATCCTCTTCGTCGTTATCATCTCCTTTCAATGCCAGCTTCTTCTTTCTTGCCTTCTCGGCTTCATCCCACTCCCTCTCCATCTGCCAACCGGACTTATAATCCCCACGATCGTGCATAAACTTACACGAATCACCATACCCACAATACCCAGTCTCCTTATAATCCTTACAAATATCTGGCTGATAATCAAACCTCGCCGAAACCCTAATATGAGCAGAAGCCCTCAATGGCCCATGAGAACCACCTGCTTTCTCACTAGCAACAGTTTGCTCTCTCCTAAAACCAGCCTTATAATCAGTATACCCATGGATACCTTTATACAACTTCTCATCACTACCACCATTACCCTTCCCTTTCAAAGCCTCGTCTGCTTGCTTAAGAACTCTCTCCCTAATTGTCCTTGCATCCCTTGAAAAATCAGTCTCTGTCTCTAGGGTTGCAGTTGCTCTACTGTCGTTCTGAACCTGAATCTCTTTCGAAGAATCAAATTGGAATATTGTAGCTTTCGTATCTGCATCCGAATGTTGTTCCGGTGTGGATCGCTTTGATGATCCAGTGGCAAAGTGTAACTTATTATCCGGAGCAATAGGCTTCTTCTTGTTGATTACAACGGAAGACTCCTCTTGTTCTTCGGTTTTCTCGTCATTGTCTTCGTCGTGAGCTCTTTTCCTTATGTTTTTGTTCTTCGAGGGTTTTCTGAAAAAGTTGCAGACTGCATCAAACGGAGGATAAACGGTCAGAATTCATGATGTAATAAGCGATTGATTTCATGTTCTGAATTAGATAAACGAGATACATACCTTGTTTGGATTTCTGTGGTTGTTCTTCTGGTATTTCAGCCATTATGTTCGATTAGAAGAAAGTTAGGGTTTTGGATCTCTGTGTGTGATTGAACACTTGTGGCCGGAGAAGAAGGTTATCGTCTTATCGATTTCAGTGGAGTCGAAGCTTGTGATGGTGATTAAGGGGGTCACAATTGCGTTTATGAGTTTATCGATTGAACCACTCGAGTCGGTTGATCAACCGAAAAGTTTGGTTTAGGGGGTTTTGTTTACACTTACTAATTTGATGGGTATATTCAGCCTTTTTTTCATGCAGGTAGCTGTGTATTTGATATGGGATAATGAATGAATGAGAGAATAGAATAAGACATTATATTTTATTGTTATGTTTAGTTATTTTTTGAGAATTAAATGAATCAATATTTTATGTTGTTTGTTAAATAGAAAAAAAAACGAAGGAATGAAATATAAAAATGGATATGGTTGTGACGGTCAGTGGTGGTGGTGACCAGTGTGGTGGTGGTCAAGTCCCGCAACGAGCGCAACCCTCGTGTTTAGTTGCCATCATTGAGTTTGAAACCTTAAACGGACTGTTGATCTCTACCTTTGACCGATTTAGAAGAAAACTTTTAATGAAATTATTAAGAAGCTATCAAATAGTCTATTACCCGTTAAGAGGTTTCATGAATAATTAAGAGTTGATTTTTTTAAAACTAAACAGACCCTACCTCTAATCAATTTAGATGTAGTCTCTTAGTTTAATTGTTATGATGCCACCAAACAGCCCTAACTCATGTTATGTAGCATGAGAATCCTATATATATATCTTTTTTCTGATAACCTAGTTCCTTTTTCGATGTAAACCCTAACATGTATTCATTCTTGCTATCATGGTGTGAATCAATCTTCTCATACTGTGATCTCCTTCTTTCTTCATATTCCATCAAGGACGAGGCTTTCGGCTCCGATATGATGGAGCTATTATCGTGCTTTGTAGGATGGATCTTTACATGGAAAGATCTTGGTCATCACCGCTTGCAATACATATTACGAATTCAACCTGTGTCTACATTTTAAAAGAATTGAATGGACACGCTAGCTCTAGAAATCAAATTTATAGCATATTACTCATCGAGGAATTGAAATTACGTATGCTTCTATATTTTTGTAATTACACACTATACACAAAAAAATTGAAACGTTGCTTCAGTTGGATCGTCAAAGTATTAGGATTCTTTAAACCAGGGCTCACATTGAAAATTAGAACAAATCCTCGAAACAAATCAGATCTTGCATATCACAGTCACCTGAGATATATGTTTTCCTATTAAGTTATTAATTATTTGCTAAACTTACATTTAATACACCAGAGCTTGCAAACTTGTACGTAACTAGGTTGCCTATAGTAATATGTAATGTACACCTGGAATTTTGTTTTGCCAGTGTAATATTTAGGGTGACATGGATCTTTATTTTGTATGTTTTTATGATTACGTATCTCATTCGTCTCTTGTTTCCTTCTTTTAGGGTTGAAATTTCTTTATACGTGGTTAAGATGGGGGTTAATAATGACAAGTGACACGTCAAATTTGCATTCAAGTGCATTTGAAAAATTCTTAAAACCAACTACACATTAACAAAAATCTAAAAGCTACATTTGTTATATCTTAATAAATGACAAACAAGAAATGAAAAGTTATATTCGTTTTACCTTAATGAAAGACACATTTTGTTTCCTTTGATTAGGTCCTCTTACAAATCAATCGAAATATAGTTTCCTTAACAAATCACAAAAGTTGAATTAGTTTTATCTTAACGAATGGCACAATATATCTCGGGTTCTTTAGTATATGATGAAAGACTTGGTAACCATACAACCAGGTGTTTGAGTGATTTTTCTTTCATGCTTAATGTAACGCATTTACAACAAGAAAAATAAATGAAAATGAAAATTATATTACTTAATTCAACAAGTTATCGGGGTATATGTTCATCACACGTCGTTCACCCGCAGGTGGATCGTGGTGGACCGTAACCCCACAATTACATTCGTCTTTTGTTGTTTTTCATCATCAAAGCGACTCTTCAACCACGCACGAGTTTTCGATTGATGACGTACCAAACACCCCTACTTATCACACCGGACCCTATCAGATTGGGTGGTATTTACAGAAAGAACGCACTAGATAACCTAAGGAGACAATCATAATGTATTTCTATTAAATCATTTAAAACTTTTTACGCACACGCACATTTCATGTAGCTAATCATGCTCGTTGGAAGCCTCTGCTAAACTTCTAGATACTTAAAATTGATAGTAATGTTCTTTTAAAGTTTAAAGACAACAACTGGGCCTGTATAAACAATTAGTTGTTTATAATAGCACATTATTAGTAATACATTTATAGGAACAATTCATATTACGAGGATAACCGTGAAAAAAACTAACGTCGAAAGACTGTCATAAACTTGATCGTTGAATGTAAGACAAAAGAAAGCCGCACATTGTTTGTAACATTCGATATATATATTTAGCTAGTTTGATAAAACAATACATAAAAAAATTGAAAAAAGGGGAAAATATATAACAAAGTTTTGACGCCTTTTTCGTATGTGTTTTGTAAACTTGTATATTATCATAGGCAATTGTGGTTATAGGAAAACTTACATAAATGAGTTAATAAGATAAGATCATCACAATGATATACTTGCAATTTTATACGGATTTGTGTTTTTAACAAGACTACCTATGGTGTCAAGACAGAATAACATACAGATAACCTTACTATTATCACAAACGATAGAGATGCTCCATCGAACAACCTTATTTCTATCATAATACTTTCTTTTATATATACTTCTCTATAACGCTTGCATGTACATCACTAGGACGACTCATTTACTAAACCAACATAACCGTATCATAACCGCAAACATACCCGATACTTTCTATATATAACAAGATTACCGATCGTGTCGAGATAGAATAACATATAAATAACCTTAATTGCATCAACTACTCTAACTCGAGTGTAAGATGTTGGGAGACTAACCCTAAATAACGTTTGTCCAATTCGTATCAATCCCCATTGCAATTGCAAAAACCCCTTTCTCTAATTTTGAAGGAAAAAACCCCCACAAACTCGCAACTTTAATCTCTTTCCATCCGATTATCCAAACCCACAATCTAACACTACAATTTCACCATATTCGGAACCCTTTGCTTTTACGTTCAATCCATTTCATTTGTTTCAATTTCGTCCGTCATTTCTCAAATTTGTTCGTGTGATATAATCTTACACAACCCTTTTTGGTGTTAGGGTTTTGTTGACAATCTTCTTACCGATACTTATGATCAGATTTTTGGAGTATTTTTGTTCCAAAGTAACAATCTAATTTCCCCCTCTTTTGTAGGGGTTGTTGTCTAGGGTTATTTCTAATCTTCTTATCGATACTTATGAATCACTCATACGACTGTCAATTTTCAAAACTAATGAGTCGGTAATGGGTGCATCAGGACGAATACCACTACCATGTCGGTCCCACGTGTTGGTAAAAAATTTAGTTACTTCAGCAACAACGCTTTCCTTTGGGCAGTCCAGAAATCTTGCCAGCTTTTAGCCCCAAGTGCAAACGCGCTACGTATTCTGAAAAAGTTACCTAGAAACATGATAAGAACAAAATTTTCAAAACAGAGGGAAACAAATTAAACTGATAATAGCAATTTTAATCAGATAATTTGTCATTTACATAGAGTAAGGTAACTTTTAGTTTATCTTAATAATCAATTTTCTAACAACTCCTTGCTTCAAAACACTGTTTATTTCTACCAAAAGTTCACATAATCCTAATTACTTTTTTGTCAAATACCATTTGAAGTGCCAATAACCAATTCCCTTTATAGATCCCATCTTGGCGTCTCACATGATGTTAACAGGGCCCGCACAAAAATAATATATCACTTTGTTTTCCAAAAATCAGAAGAAAATAGTATATACCTTTACTGACACTTCTTCCAAGATTATTACTCACACGTAGTGGATCAACAACGTTAAAATGTTTAGAAGTGAACGGCTGCAATTGATTATCCTGACCACCAGGAATAACAGCGTACGCAGAACTACAAGCATCAAGAAACAATTTGTTAAGCAGCAATTCTCCACTGTCTTTACGAGGTGGCTGAGCTGCAGATATTACCAAAAATATCACCATTAACACAAGATAAAAAAAGCTAAAGTTTAAACATGTTTAATACTATTACCAGTTACATCTGGAAGTGAATTTATGGGCACGGGACCCCACAAGCAAACACAGAAATTATCCCAATCAAAGCAACTGAAGAACTCTAGAAAACGGTAAAGCACCTGCAGGTGCAATGACAACATTCATAGGTGAGATTGCCTAGCTACTCGATTATTCAAGTTTGGGTAATCATTAAAAAACAAAAGGAATTCTGCATCACAGTGACAACCTCAAGTGGGCCTGCAAATGAATTGTTGAAGACATGGAATATGTAAAGAACCAAAGTCTCAAGGGCGTAAGTGGAAATAAGTCCATGATGTGCACCGAGTATACGGCTCTCGTAATAACACCACGCTTTAATTAGTATAATGCTACGCTTAAATAAATGATTATGGTTTATCAAATGGTCAACCTGCACAACTAATATTTAATTAAAAATAAGTTGTAATGCAAAATTTTTGATGTGTAGAAAAGCACTTGCACTACACTAACCTCCTCGAGAAAACAAAGGGTACAAAGCCCTCCAAGCTGATTAAAGGATATATCTACCACTATATTCTCCACCAAACACTTTATAATCTTCACCTGCAGTTAAATGACCAATGTTTTCATAAATTATAAGTGTTTTTAAGAGGCAACCATCGTTGATGCAAACTGTTTGTATAGGCAAAAAAAATCTAAAACTAGAAGACCAGCAGATATCATGCTGATATGGAAAATGAAGGAAATACGAAAATCAGCTTGCAGAAAATTAACTAAAAAATTTAAAAGAAAAGGCATACTTCTGCTTGAATGTATTGAACTTCCTTAACATGAAATTCTGCATTCTCATTCTTCTCTTCTGACTGTAACAAATCACAGACCTCACTTGCCCATGAATCTTTCAAGTTCGGATTGTTGCTAAACACTATTAAATCAATATCCCCATCAGGTAAATATGTTTTAAGAGGCACAGACCCAAATGTAAAAACCTGCAAACCACAAAATGATCAGTTAGAAGTTCAAGAACCATATTTATTTTGACACTAAATGGTTAAAAAATCATAATGATAATCACTTTTTGCCGGCTCTAAACTTACTATTGCAATTTCAGGTTGTAATATTACTACACACGTCCAAACACCCCTAAATTTTTAAATGCATAGACCCTACGTTCAACTATGTTTTCATCACTGCTTACCATCAGCGGATTCAAGTTTGACGTATAACATATCAGAACCAGTCAAGATTCACGAATTTTCTGAATTAGCATAACTGGAAAACTGTTAGCACACAAATCATCCTACTTTTTAGCAGAAAATCAAGTTAAGAACTTAAGATCATCTAAAATCAAATAAAATGGAACAACCTGACAGGGGAAACACTTCATAATAAGTCGTTGAACATAATCAGCGACAGCATTTCTACTTTCCTCCGACGGTTGATTGGGTTGAATGCAAGTAATAAGCTCAGCTGTTCTTTTTTCAGCCATCAACCACCTCTCGGAGTCTAAAGTATCTACCAATGAGCCTGCATTAGGCAATAGCCCATTCGGCAATATGCGGCCACCGCCACCACAGGCCCAACCACCAACACCACCACCCATCTGTGCCCATCCCTCAAGCTCACCCATACACACACAAAGCCAATCACAGCAACACAAATTCCAAGAACCTCAATTCTTGCTTTCTTCAAAACAATCAAACTTTTTGCCCCAAGACTAGCAATCAGAGGCTTGCTCAGACGTCAAATACATAACGCATATATGCATAAACAGAACACAACTAATTGGAAAGATTAGTGGATAAAAAGGGTGCAAACTATGATTATAACATATGAAGTGATATCAACTGTAACCCTAAGAATGTTACCATATATAAGAGTTCCTTTTTGTCTCAATAACCCTAGACAACAACCCCTACAAAAGAGGGGGAAATTAGATTGTTACTTTGGAACAAAAATACTCCAAAAATCTGATCATAAGTATCGTAAGAAGATTGTCAACAAAACCCTAACACCAAAAAGGGTTGTGTAAGATTATATCACACGAACAAATTTGAGAAATGACGGACGAAATTGAAACAAATGAAATGGATTGAACGTAAAAGCAAAGGGTTCCGAATATGGTGAAATTGTAGTGTTAGATTGTGGGTTTGGATAATCGGATGGAAAGAGATTAAAGTTGCGAGTTTGTGGGGGTTTTTTCCTTCAAAATTAGAGAAAGGGGTTTTTGCAATTGCAATGGGGATTGATACGAATTGGACAAACGTTATTTAGGGTTAGTCTCCCAACATCTTACACTCGAGTTAGAGTAGTTGATGCAATTAAGGTTATTTATATGTTATTCTATCTCGACACGATCGGTAATCTTGTTATATATAGAAAGTATCGGGTATGTTTGCGGTTATGATACGGTTATGTTGGTTTAGTAAATGAGTCGTCCTAGTGATGTACATGCAAGCGTTATAGAGAAGTATATATAAAAGAAAGTATTATGATAGAAATAAGGTTGTTCGATGGAGCATCTCTATCGTTTGTGATAATAGTAAGGTTATCTGTATGTTATTCTGTCTGGACACCATAGGTAGTCTTGTTAAAAACACAAATCCGTATAAAATTGCAAGTATATCATTGTGATGATCTTATCTTATTAACTCATTTATGTAAGTTTTCCTATAACCACAATTGCCTATGATAATATACAAGTTTACAAAACACATACGAAAAAGGCGTCAAAACTTTGTTATATATTTTCCCCTTTTTTCAATTTTTTTATGTATTGTTTTATCAAACTAGCTAAATATATATATCGAATGTTACAAACAATGTGCGGCTTTCTTTTGTCTTACATTCAACGATCAAGTTTATGACAGTCTTTCGACGTTAGTTTTTTTCACGGTTATCCTCGTAATATGAATTGTTCCTATAAATGTATTACTAATAATGTGCTATTATAAACAACTAATTGTTTATACAGGCCCAGTTGTTGTCTTTAAACTTTAAAAGAACATTACTATCAATTTTAAGTATCTAGAAGTTTAGCAGAGGCTTCCAACGAGCATGATTAGCTACATGAAATGTGCGTGTGCGTAAAAAGTTTTAAATGATTTAATAGAAATACATTATGATTGTCTCCTTAGGTTATCTAGTGCGTTCTTTCTGTAAATACCACCCAATCTGATAGGGTCCGGTGTGATAAGTAGGGGTGTTTGGTACGTCATCAATCGAAAACTCGTGCGTGGTTGAAGAGTCGCTTTGATGATGAAAAACAACAAAAGACGAATGTAATTGTGGGGTTACGGTCCACCACGATCCACCTGCGGGTGAACGACGTGTGATGAACATATACCCCGATAACTTGTTGAATTAAGTAATATAATTTTCATTTTCATTTATTTTTCTTGTTGTAAATGCGTTACATTAAGCATGAAAGAAAAATCACTCAAACACCTGGTTGTATGGTTACCAAGTCTTTCATCATATACTAAAGAACCCGAGATATATTGTGCCATTCGTTAAGATAAAACTAATTCAACTTTTGTGATTTGTTAAGGAAACTATATTTCGATTGATTTGTAAGAGGACCTAATCAAAGGAAACAAAATGTGTCTTTCATTAAGGTAAAACGAATATAACTTTTCATTTCTTGTTTGTCATTTATTAAGATATAACAAATGTAGCTTTTAGATTTTTGTTAATGTGTAGTTGGTTTTAAGAATTTTTCAAATGCACTTGAATGCAAATTTGACGTGTCACTTGTCATTATTAACCCCCATCTTAACCACGTATAAAGAAATTTCAACCCTAAAAGAAGGAAACAAGAGACGAATGAGATACGTAATCATAAAAACATACAAAATAAAGATCCATGTCACCCTAAATATTACACTGGCAAAACAAAATTCCAGGTGTACATTACATATTACTATAGGCAACCTAGTTACGTACAAGTTTGCAAGCTCTGGTGTATTAAATGTAAGTTTAGCAAATAATTAATAACTTAATAGGAAAACATATATCTCAGGTGACTGTGATATGCAAGATCTGATTTGTTTCGAGGATTTGTTCTAATTTTCAATGTGAGCCCTGGTTTAAAGAATCCTAATACTTTGACGATCCAACTGAAGCAACGTTTCAATTTTTTTGTGTATAGTGGTAATTACAAAAATATAGAAGCATACGTAATTTCAATTCCTCGATGAGTAATATGCTATAAATTTGATTTCTAGAGCTAGCGTGTCCATTCAATTCTTTTAAAATGTAGACACAGGTTGAATTCGTAATATGTATTGCAAGCGGTGATGACCAAGATCTTTCCATGTAAAGATCCATCCTACAAAGCACGATAATAGCTCCATCATATCGGAGCCGAAAGCCTCGTCCTTGATGGAATATGAAGAAAGAAGGAGATCACAGTATGAGAAGATTGATTCACACCATGATAGCAAGAATGAATACATGTTAGGGTTTACATCGAAAAAGGAACTAGGTTATCAGAAAAAAGATATATATATAGGATTCTCATGCTACATAACATGAGTTAGGGCTGTTTGGTGGCATCATAACAATTAAACTAAGAGACTACATCTAAATTGATTAGAGGTAGGGTCTGTTTAGTTTTAAAAAAATCAACTCTTAATTATTCATGAAACCTCTTAACGGGTAATAGACTATTTGATAGCTTCTTAATAATTTCATTAAAAGTTTTCTTCTAAATCGGTCAAAGGTAGAGATCAACAGTCCGTTTAAGGTTTCAAACTCAATGATGGCAACTAAACACGAGGGTTGCGCTCGTTGCGGGACTTGACCACCACCACACTGGTCACCACCACCACTGACCGTCACAACCATATCCATTTTTATATTTCATTCCTTCGTTTTTTTTTCTATTTAACAAACAACATAAAATATTGATTCATTTAATTCTCAAAAAATAACTAAACATAACAATAAAATATAATGTCTTATTCTATTCTCTCATTCATTCATTATCCCATATCAAATACACAGCTACCTGCATGAAAAAAAGGCTGAATATACCCATCAAATTAGTAAGTGTAAACAAAACCCCCTAAACCAAACTTTTCGGTTGATCAACCGACTGAGTGGTTCAATCGATAAACTAACAAACAAACAAACATACCCAGTGTATCCCGCTGAAGAGCAGGGTCTGGGAGGGGTATATGGTGGCAAGTCTTTCCTCTATCTTGAAAGATAGAGAGACCGCTTCCGAAGAGAACCCCGACTCGTTAACAAAGGCAATAACAATAACAATCATAATACAAAGCATACAACACAAAGATAGATAGATATCACATGAAGAATTAGATAATGCGCTTATAAAAAAACGGCATGTAACACCCAAAAAGGGTAGATGAGGAAAACAACACCTAACGTGTGGGGTCCGGCCATATGTCACCGTATACCCTTTCCACCCGCAAAACCCACTAAAAGCCCTTAATTTTAATTCTACGCCTCCACTCACTCCTATCCTCGATCATGTGCTCAGAAAGATGCAAGTCTATCATATCCCTCCTAATAACCTCGTCCCAAGTCAACCTAGGTCTACCTCTACTCCTCCTAACCTCTAAGCTGATGTTCTCTACTGCTCGGCTATTAATAGCCATACAAATGAAACCCCACGTGATATCATGCTCCATGATCTCCATATAACTCGGTCAACCTAACTACCAAGTCAAACTAATTAAATGAACCTAACTATAAACCTAGAAATACATAACCTAAAGTTCCAGTATACATTCCACGTAACCCTTAAACTTCTTCTATGCACACTAAACTTTAAACAATATGAAAATATCAAATAACGACCCGTGAACTTAACCCGATTAACCCAACATTCACCCCCTTAATCGGTTTGTTCACATCACTTTCTTCACTATAGCATTGAATCACCATCTTCTCGAACCATCTCGACCATTTCCGGACACCCGATCTTCATCCCAGTTACGTCCAAGTCTTCTCGGTTTAACTCAAATCAAGGTCACCACACTTGCAAGATCTCACATGGCATCCCGTTGGAACCCCGTTCATTAACGTCTTGACTCTTCACGGATCAACGACCTCTTCTCCGGTCACATCCAAAGTCACTCGACTTGAACTCCAACGCCATAATGTTGTCACAACCATCTTGTTTCTCCAATTTCTTTCCTTTTATAGCCACAACCTTTACCTTCACCGATCACGCTTGTTCAAAGAGGCTTCTCCACCGACCAAGAAAACAAAGCCACCGCCTTCTACCGCTTTCTTTCACCTGCCAAACGAACCGAACCCAAAGCCACCTGCTTTGACGGATCCTTTCTGCTCGCTTTTTTACGCACACACGCCGGTCTCTTCTTGCTACGAATCAAGCTGATCAAGGCACACAAAACCTTTCAGCACTTCTGCCAGAAACGCCATTAAACAACAGCAAAATGTTGTTTTTATGACTCAATCGGAACCACATTCCTAGCAATTACCAAACATCGATCAAAACTAACAGCCATGGAACATCGATGTTCATCACGGTCACCCCCGTTGTCTCTACAGGCACTTCCCCGTGACAACGCCTGACCCGACTACCATTCTCGTCTCCGTCTTCTGCTTTTTGAACACTACCGAAACAGCCCTGTTGTCCCGAAACACCTTCTTTCACTTCTGCCCTCCACCGACCGACACACCCGCCGGCGGCGGAGGCTTCTTCTGACCTTCAAACCCGTTTCTCGAGCCCTAGGCTCTGATACCAAATGTTGGTTTCAGGCCCCACACACTCTAGTAAATTACTCTCGATAATAAGAAAAGTAAACTCACACTTTTATTCAACAAAGCTAAGGCTATTAATAGCCATACAAATGAAACCCCACGTGATATCATGCTCTATGATCTCCATATAACTCGGTCAACCTAACTAAAAGTCAAACTAATTAAATAAACCTAACTATAAACCTAGAAATACATAACCTAAAGTTCCAGTATACATTACACGTAACCCTTAAACTTCTTCCATGCACACTAAACTTTAAACAATATGAAAATATCAAATAACAACCCGTGAACTTAACCCGATTAACCCAATATCATTGACAAATTTTTGTTAAGTTATTCAGGATGTGAGACAAGGCAAAGAGATTATCAGCCCAATCATATCAGGTCTCTTTTCCTTGTTTAAAGAAGAATGTGCATATGATGAAATGTTCATGTGATTTGCAGTGAAATAAATGTTGTCTTCTCATACTGTAGAGCTTTTCCTATAAAAGATCTGATGATATAAGTAGACGAAAAATGGTTTCTATTTTGTATGAAATACCAACGTATTTTCATTTCTGTCCCATTTTAGTCATTGTACTTATTTTTGTACCCTGGAGTCATTAAAAGATTGCTTTTGTCCTTTTTGGGCTATCAGATAAATACCTGTACAACACGTGCAAAAACAACTTAAAAGGTACAAAAGTCCGCATAATGACCCAGCATTTTTAACGACTCATATACACAAAAAAGTACAATGACTAGACAGGACTAGAGTGAAAGTAATTACAATGGTGTTTTATTCAAAAAAAAAATGGCCTGAAAATATAAACATAAGGAACAATGTATCTAGTGGCCACTGACTAAAGCATTCAGTTTTTTTTCAGTAATACCACCTCTATTTTGAAACTACTTTAGAGGCCACCCAAGTATGAATTTAGTTTCTATAAACATGCCAGAATCTTTACTACTATATAATACAGATTGAATGGACAGATCTGTAATTTCACCAGGCCTGTAAGACGCGCCTCTTGGTGTTCTTCCCTCGTCGGACACTCCAATGGAACGACATCAAACGCTTGCGGTAACTCCCATCGCATCAATTCAACACACCGGCGGTTCGCCTTCACCCCCTCTCCATTACCTTCCTCGACCACTCCCCTTGCGAATTGAAGGAGCGAAGTAAAGGCTTGTGGAACTAATCTATTGCAAATTGAAGGGTTGTAGAACTGAAACAACAAATTGAAGGCTGCTATGTGCAACTGAAGCAACAAATTGAAGGCGCCATTGAATGGTTGGCTTCATTTACAGATTTCTTACCTTTATTTATGTTTGCAAGTGCGATTGAGGACTGCCCAGATGCGACAGGGTCTTTATTTTCTCCGGTAGGATTACGAATTCTCCTCTCATCTCCTCTCATTTGTCATTCACTTATTCATTTGGGTTTAGTCTTTCTGAATTTCATCATTGTTAATTAGGGTTGCATAGTTTTGGTTGATTCAATACACAGTCATAACATTTCTCCTTTCTCAGGTACCATTTTTGTAGTCCTCTGTATGGGAAGATTTTTATTTGGTCTTTCATGTTTTGCTCTCAATTGGTTTATCTCTCCGATTAATTTTTGTGTTTATGCTGGAAGGCTTCATTAGTTTTTACATGATGCTCATATCCCACCTCTATTAGTTTTTACATAATGCTCATCGCCAAACATAACATGAACAATTAGATGTAATGACACTTGTTAGAAAAGAAGAAAATAACCTTCTTACCATCACTATTGTTCCTGTTCAAAACCAAATCTAAAAAGAGATCAAAACTGAATACTTCAAGCTATGCTCATAGTTATAGTATGAATAGTTTCTATTTGCATTAAAACCACATATCACACATTATTGCAACTTTGGCTTTCATATAATATAAATTATATTCATCAATGGATTGTTGCAAAAGAAGAGGGTGATCAAAGCAAAAATATATGGTCATTGCTTTTCACATATCTTCCTTCTTTTACATTAAGTGTTTCTGTTTTTGTCAAATAATGGGCCTTTGTTCACAAATTATGTACAAGTTAGTGCCTTAAGTGGAAACCAGATCGTCTTGTTACAAACCATTACCCTCTTAATCATAAGACTATCTCAAGATTCTTTATATAGCTATAGGTGAAAAGGGTTTATTCATTAGTTTGCATACTAATTGCAGATATCTTTTGGAAGACTATATCATTCAATGTTTATTTGGTAGAAGCTCCAATATTGTTTATAAATGGTTCCAATGTTAAACTTAGTTAGAGCTATTCTATTTTATACCTGCACAGTTAAAGCGCACACCCACACACCTCCAACGGCTTTTTGTATTTATCCCATTTCCTTATTGACATTCTAAGTTCAAAATCTCTAAAAAAATATATATATATATTAGTACAGCGACCAGTCAAGCTGCCATATTTTGATCTTGCCTACTTGAACCCTCACTCTTTCTTTCTTACCCATCTTTGTGTATCACTTTACAACTACAGTCACCATAATGATTGATTTGTTCTTCAAGTCTTGTGATATTCTTTTTATTCTATAATTTTATAATTTGCGAAGATAAATATAGGGCACGATAAGAGAAAACTATTGTTTATGTTAAAAACTCTGAGAACTGAGTGATGCAATTGTACAAAAGTGTTCTTGATGTATATATTAAACTGAAAATAACAAAAATAACCTTTATGGTAGCATGGGTACATAACACCTGCACCCACATCTCCAACTCATCAAGTGTATACAATTACAATATGAAAGTTCCTTCAAAAAAGGAGATGTTTTCTCCTTGTTTCAAGCAATCATTCCTCCATAGCCATACAACCATAGATGCAGAGGAAATACCATCGGATGTCAATTCAATTCTTCATCTTTTTCATCTCTCTTGTTATAATTTCCCATACATATATTGCAAAAAGCAGAATCTTGATGGTGGTTCTTCGAAAATCAGAACGTTAAAAAGTTAATTGATCTTAAATTAATGTTTTTTATGAGTTTCTTATGTAAATTGTTTTGCTTAGGATCAAAATGGGTGTTCTCTATTTGTGATCATTGTTATGCAGTCTAGGTGTTTGATAAACTGCCACAATGAAGGGAGAAGAACAAATAAGAACTTTGTTTGGAATTAGGCTGACAGATAAACCAAAATGGCAACAATTTATCATATGTTCTTCAGGGTTCTTCTTTGGGTATTTTGTTAATGGCATTTGCGAGGTTGGTTTTATTAATTTTGATCATATGACACAAACATGTACGTATGATCATAGATTTTTGCACACATATCTGTTAAGTTTTCGAAAAATGTTTGTTATTTGTTTATTTCATCGTTGGTTTTATATAAAACGCGTTGTGTAATTCAAGAAAGATGGTGTTTTGTGATTGCAGGAGTATGTATATAACAGGCTGCAATTCAGGTACATCAAGAAGACAAAAGCTTCATATTTCTTGCTTTAATATTATGATTGTGCAATGTATTCTCTAAAAATCTTGACATTATTTCATGAAACAAATTCAGCTATGGATGGTACTTCACTTTTGTACAAGGTTTTGTATACCTGACACTCCTGCGTGTACAGGGATTCACCCCAAAACAAATGGTGAATCCATGGAATATGTACGTTAAACTCTCCGTGGTTCTTATGGGTTCTCATGGATTAACCAAAGGATCCCTAGCCTATCTCAATTATCCTGCACAACTAATGTTCAAGTCAACAAAGGTATCTCAAAGTTTCAAATATTTGGATCAATATTTGTTGTTCTGATCTTGAAATGAAATATTTTCTTACAGGTTTTGCCTGTAATGATCATGGGTGCCTTCATTCCAGGTTTGAGAAGAAAATACCCCCTGTGTGAATATTTCTCTGCGGTTCTTTTGGTAGTTGGTTTGATACTTTTCACTTTAGCCGATGCCAACACCTCTCCAAATTTTAGCATTATTGGCGTTGTGATGGTTTCTGGAGCTCTTATTATGGATTCATTTCTGGGTAATTTGCAAGAAGCAATTTTTACCATTAATCGAGATACTACTCAGGTAAATCATTGTTTTCGGCGCTTCTTGTAAAAGAAAATAAAACAAAAGTGCATTTTTATATTTATACTCTTTTTGGGTTATCAGTTTGATCATTTGACATATAGGAACATTTTTCAGATGGAAATGTTATTCTGCTCAACGGTGGTTGGAACGCCTTTCTTGATTCCACCAATGCTTATAACAGGAGAATTGTTTAGAGCATGGAAGTCATGTTATGAAGTAAGTTGTTTAGTATTAGTTTGATGTAGGTTTTTTATATGGTGGAACTGGAAGATGGACGGGTCAGGTAACATGTCAAAATGGTTTCAGCTGGCAACAGGTCAAAATGTGTATTGTCCATGTATAAAAGAGTATCACAAATAATAATGCGTTAGTTATGATTATGATCTAATTAGAGATCATAAGTACATTTGAGAGAAGATGGGTTATTTCATGTTACATCTTATCTGCACACTGCCATTGTTTTATGTAATTGTGTACATAAAAAATAACCACTGCTTCCTTTGCTTTCTCACGCTTCTCTCTTCTTTAACTAATTCTGCATTTGCTTATCTTTTTATGTGTTCTTGAAAGTTTCAATTCAAGTAATCTTCATATAAATTTAATAGTAGCATGTTAGTTTATTATTGAAATGTAGTTGATTGAAATGTAGTAATATGAAAAATAGCTAGGCACATACGGTTGAACAGATAAACTTCAATATGCACTACTAAAGAATTTGAATATCAAATCCTTAGTTGAAAGTTTCAACTCAAGTAATCTTCATATAAATTTGATAGTAGCATGTTAGTTTATTATTGAAATGTAGTTGTTTATTCAGCCATGTTTATTCAAACATACTTCCTACAATATGCACAAGTTTCCCATAAAACTTTGCTCTCCTAACTAATTTACATTCTTTCTAAATGACAATTAGATGACATCATGGAAATCAACATGCAAGAATGCATCTTTGCACCAAGCTAATTTCAGTTGAGATTTTCAAAGAAACCTTTGTGCCCATATGGTCAAGCTATATGTAATTTTTTGGTGAACACAAAGGTAAAACTGGTGGTATACTAAAGTCAAGCTATATGTAATTTTTTGGTGAACACAAAAGTAAAACTGGCATACTAAAAATAGCTATTGCATGACGAGTAGCCGAGTAGGTTGAACTCGAGACGGGCTGACGGGTCAGGTCGGGTTGGGACCAGGTTTCTATGTGCTCCTTTATATGTGGTATGTAGAGGTAGAGAAATCACACAATTAATAAAAGGCTAACAATTGTATCACATGTTATAGTTACCATCACATGACTGTAGTTATCCATCTTACTTATCTTCTTAATTTGGGTCTCTTTGAATATATATATATATATATATATATACACTAAATTGATCTCTTTGAAAAATTCTAAAAATTATCCTCAAGTATTTTTAATGACTTATAAACAATTAGATTAACTTTTTAATTTTCTTACATCTTTAGCCTTGTACTAAAATATAATAAATTAAAAATCTGTCTCAAACACAATGTGTCATCTCAATTTTTAACTTAGTCAGATGAGGACTAAGCATGGGTTAGAACCGGAAAGTAACAAAAATAGAAATATACTTATATTAATGTTGATTTCAAAAGAACGGCAAGTTATAACTAAACATGGGTCGTGGGGCATGACATTTGGATGGTTGTGTATTGGATTTGTCAATATAATTAAAGTTAATTGTTATAAAAAAACATTACTCGTGTGTGCATTTAAATGAGATGGAAGTTATCAAGTCCTATTGTTTGCCTAACAAAACATAAATCGGGTTGGCCTAGGTGGGTTGGGCTAGGTCAGTTGGTCCTGATAATGGCAGGAGTGTAAAACTTATCATGTAGCTAGCATGGCAGTGATTGGGTTATTATGATGCAGTGGTCCATTGAACTAGAACCAGAATTATAAATCAGAACAACAAATATTAAAACCTATTGCTTTACACAGCCGAGTCTTGATATCTGATAAATGTTGGGAGTTTCCCGAACAGCAAGCACGTTCCTTTTAGGATGAAAGAGTCACCACATGAGTTTGTAAGAAGATCTAGGCAATTGTTAAAAAAATGTCAACTTCCTTAATTTTTATGCTGTTGTGTATGCATAGTGGTACTTGGTAGTGAACATAAAGCATCCTTGTTTCACGAAAATAAGTTATTAATGCAGGCAACTTTTATGCGTTGTTTTGATTTTTTAGCTCATTTTGCTTCTTAATTTACGCTATGGCTGTTAACAATCCTCCAAGTGTAGTTTTATCATTGATAAAAGGAGGAAGTACTGCAAAATATGACAACTGAGGTTTTGGTAGAGCTTATACATCATTATTTTCATTTGAGCAGTTCGGATCTGAATAATAACAATTTAGATTCATTGCATATTGCATCAAGTGCACACAGTACTTGATTTTACTGTTTATTTGTTCCATTACTCTTATGATTCATAATTCCGCTCTCAAAATTTTCTTCTTTTAGTTAGATGCTTCATTGTGCGCATGATGTTTAATGTTATAGGTATGGAATATTTGTGAGGAAAAGAAGACATGAAGATTTTTAAATAGATTGGTGGAATGATAATTAACAGTGGTATTATTTATAAAGATCAATCGTCAAATATCTTTTCTGTTGCTGGGTTTAAAATGATAATGACAAGAAAATTTAGTATGCAATTGTAGTATTAATTTTTTTTCTTTCAAGCGATTAAATCACCAAACTCCGCTGCAACGCGCGGGTTTTTCAACTAGTATTAAAAACTAACAAAACATGTAATCTTTTCTAACCTTCGTTAGTAGCTTACTGAACTTGATACAGGGGTAATTTTATCTTGTCAATTTTTTAAGGCATTTTTGTCATTGGGCATGCTTTTTGCCAAATTTAGTATAAATGAAACAAGATACATACTTGGGTGGCCTATTAAGCAGTTTCAATACATTGGTGACCTCCACATACATAATCCCAAATTACAAATGTATAGATTACCTTCCAAAGCGTGCAGCCCAGTGAAGAGCAGTCCAGCCATTAACATCACGGAAATTTACACCAACTCCAGTTTTGAGAATAGGTGCTAAGGCCCAAACATAGCCCAATCCAGAAACCATGTGTATGATACCTTGTTCTCTTTTGGACAAAACAGGGAAGCTGTCTTTATCATTCAATTTAAACCAAACCCACGTTTGCAACTTGTCTTTTAAAACTTCTTCAAGAAGCCAATCTATTGTTTTCGAAGATTTCATGCTTCCACTTGTTACAGTCTCAATTATTTGAGCCCATGAATCTTCACCAGCCATTGAATTTTTCAGAACACCTGTCCCATTGTTCAATCGATAAACTCATAAACGCAATTGAGACCCCCTTAATCACCATCACAAGCTTCGACTCCACTGAAATCGATAAGACGATAACCTTCTTCTCCGGCCACAAGTGTTCAATCACACACAGAGATCCAAAACCCTAACTTTCTTCTAATCGAACATAATGGCTGAAATACCAGAAGAACAACCACAGAAATCCGAACAAGGTATGTATCTCGTTTATCTAATTCAGAACATGAAATCAATCGCTTATTACATCATGAATTCTGACCGTTTATCCTCCGTTTGATGCAGTCTGCAACTTTTTCAGAAAACCCTCGAAGAACAAAAACATAAGGAAAAGAGCTCACGACGAAGACAATGACGAGAAAACCGAAGAACAAGAGGAGTCTTCCGTTGTAATCAACAAGAAGAAGCCTATTGCTCCGGATAATAAGTTACACTTTGCCACTGGATCATCAAAGCGATCCACACCGGAACAACATTCGGATGCAGATACGAAAGCTACAATATTCCAATTTGATTCTTCGAAAGAGATTCAGGTTCAGAACGACAGTAGAGCAACTGCAACCCTAGAGACAGAGACTGATTTTTCAAGGGATGCAAGGGCAATTAGGGAGAGAGTTCTTAAGCAAGCAGACGAGGCTTTGAAAGGGAAGGGTAATGGTGGTAGTGATGAGAAGTTGTATAAAGGTATCCATGGGTATACTGATTATAAGGCTGGTTTTAGGAGAGAGCAAACTGTTGCTAGTGAGAAAGCAGGTGGTTCTCATGGGCCATTGAGGGCTTCTGCTCATATTAGGGTTTCGGCGAGGTTTGATTATCAGCCAGATATTTGTAAGGATTATAAGGAGACTGGGTATTGTGGGTATGGTGATTCGTGTAAGTTTATGCACGATCGTGGGGATTATAAGTCCGGTTGGCAGATGGAGAGGGAGTGGGATGAAGCCGAGAAGGCAAGAAAGAAGAAGCTGGCATTGAAAGGAGATGATGACGACGAAGAGGATGATGATGACGACGATGATGATGAGGATGGACTTCCGTTTGCTTGTTTTATCTGCAGGCAACCCTTTGTTGATCCTGTGGTGACGAAGTGCAAGCATTATTTCTGCGAACATTGTGCGTTAAAGGTTAGGTATTCCATGCCCTTTGTTTTACATTAATGGTCACTCGTATTCGTTGATTTTTTAAACCGTTAGAATCCAGATTTCTGTATGTGGCATGAGTAAAGATCTTGTAAGGAATGCATGATGAAATCAGTAAATCACCATGGATAACTGATTTTACAAGACACAATGAATAATAATGTATGTAGGATCACCTGATTGCTAGTTATATTAATTAACAAATAAACATGCCTAATAGGTTTCACACATAGTAATTACTATTTGTAGGGTCTGGAAGGGTATGGCGGGGGCAAGCCTTCCTCTTCCCTAAGGAAAAGAGAGGCTGCTTCCATTGAGACCCCTGGCTGCCGCTCCAAACAATTTTGAATATGAATGTGAGATATAATAAGATAACATACATAGGTAAAGCAAACGATAAGATGACCACAAATAGGACATATACTAAGTTAGCATACAATATGATAGCATGCAAAGATACAACACACACTAAGGCTAGGTGGGTCAAGGTGTGGGAACAAGGTAATCCCATGCTAAGCTAAGTGAAATAGGAGTAGAAACAATCTAAGGCAAAGGTATACCAAGGGAAGCAAGGGTGTAGGCACACCTAGGTAGCAAGAGTGCTAAACCACCCTAAGTTGATAGGTCTCCCCTAGACGTCCATAACCTTAATCTCACCTTAAGTAGACAGTTATTTTAGATAAATCAATTATATATGACATAGTAATTTATACATCAAATGAATCAAATTTGATGTTGAAGTGTATTCTATTGATTGTTTGCATGGGTTGCAACTTCTTTGACTCGGCTTGCATTCTGGCTTATGACTGGCCACCCTTGTGGCTGGACTGTATTATGCTAACTAACAATCCTTAAAGTACCCAAACACAAGACTCACAGATCATAATAATTGAAAAAGGAAATATTGTTAGACAGACTAACTTTTGTTTAAATAGACATTCTCATATTTCTCGTTGTAATTTTAATCTCATTCTCTTTTCTAGTATCTTAATCCTTTCCCTCTTTCGGCATTGCATCATACAGGGTACTCAACTAATAATCATGTTGATTTCTGTTGCTTTTAGTCACAAATAATTTGTTCCATTACTTTATGTTTTAACCTTTCAGGCATACATGTTTGTCTTCTAACAATTTTTGTGGGGAATTTCTGATTTTCAGCATCATGGCAAAAAGAAAAAATGCTACGTGTGCAACCAGCCTACACTTGGGATATTCAACACTGCTCATGAAATACGGAAGAGGATGGCTGCTGAGGGAAAATAGTTGAAAATGTAACTTTCAACCCTTCTTTTGTTAGTTGATACGTATTATGTACTCTGCTACAACTGATGCAATTTTAAGCTTGCTTTTGAAGTTAATTTTAACTTATGTGCTACAGTTCTACTACTGGGCTGCTGTTCTTTGTTTTAAATTGTCACCACACATGTAGCTGGTGGATTTTGTTTATTATGTTAGAAGTGTTATGACGGGGTGTGCATAATTATTTATTAACCAAAAAATAGAACAACATGAATAACCACTGTTTCACTTTTATATCTTTTGATAACTGATTTTTTTATTTGGTTTTGGTAACAAACATCCACAAAATCAAATTAACCAAAACTATTCACTATTTTGAGGTAAAAATACTGAACAAACCAAATATTTTTCTTTTTATTAAGGATTTGGCAACCAAGGGAGAGGATCTGTTGTATACTTTTGTTTTTGGAAGTCCAAAAATTCATGCCAAAAGCCCAAAACAGGTATTAAATTTGTTAAAATATATTATTTTTTTCAAAGCCCAAATATGTGTTAAACCTGGTCCAATCGTGAAAAGCCCAAAAAATGAACTCCAGTAGTCAATATGTTAACCGAAGCATGAGTTCACAACCGTTTCATTTTTGTATATTTAAATGTTAACACAAAACAGTATTTATCGAACCGACCAGTCAGGCATTTCCAATAACCAAATCCTTCGCTTATGGTTTGGTTACGAGGTAAAACTAAACCTAACCATGCACATCCTTATTGTCCATTTCAAACTTCAAACGGCCCTATTGCTAAATGAATGATTCTAACATTGTTATTGTAGGATCTGTATGTATGTATGTTGGAGAAATAATGTAGGTAATGCCTTCTTATTAAATCCTTAACTTTAGCTGAGCTTGTAGTCTTCTTAATTACAACATCAGGCTACAACATGATTCACATGATATGATCATACATCATTTACAGTGCTCTTAGGAGATCAGAATAATATATGAACAAACTAATTACCATAGGGCTGTTCATATTTCACTTGAATATTTATTAGTAAATACATACACAATTTACAATAATGTAATTAGGTGAACCAATTTGAAGCCAAATCTCTTACGAACACCACCCGATTTAGGTTAGTTTTAGTCTCCACTTTCCCTTACATTACACATTTCACGCCACCTCTGTAGTAACCAGCCTGTTTTGATCCGAAACAGTCAAATTATTTTCTTTGATTTTTGTTTCTTGACTCCAATAATGTGGAGATTGTGAAGTCAGTAATGGCCACAACAAGTTCCTTTGTTGTTTAGGTTTCCTTATGAACGTCTTTGTGTGCTGTCTTATGATCCCGTTTATGGCCTTTAGGTAGTTGCTTGAGTCATGGTCTCTGAGGATTGTGCCATCCGAACCGTAGGCTGTCGGATGTTGTAGGGTTTCTATTGGATGTGGAGAATTTAGAAAGGCCCGAATAGCAGTTTTGGTTAACCCACATTGGGTATTCTCTATAGTGTATAAAGCACTTCCTGGAGGGAGTAAAGGATGATGCGGTGATGACTTCTCATCAGGCTGGAGAATGAACATTTTTCCCAATGGTGTATATAAAAAGCTCTGCATGTGTAAGAGATTATCTAAATGAGAACTTTTTGAACGTTTGAGGTTTTCTACGAGTACAACTAACTATACTACCCAATAAATTGATCACAACATAGTTTGTTATTTTGTAAGTAATTTGCCCTCATAATATAAGTTTGATGTATCTAAAGAGAGAAGGAGATAGAAAATAGATGGTCGTTCAGCACACAACCAATTTCAAGTAGAGACCGAGAACAACTTTACAATGTAAACACTTATATTTTTTGTTTTAAGTGTGATACGTAAGATGGTTATGAAACTGTTTACCCCCCCATCTTTCTAACTTATGTATCTGCAAAACACTACGCACAACGGTACAAGTGTTTTATTTGTGTCTCACGGTTCTCTACTCAAAAGTTATGTATTAAACACACCAGAAAAAGTATACTTACATTTCTATTTAGTCATGGATGAGAGCGGAAGGGACCACACAATCGTTTAAGCAACTGGGCAACATGGCTGGGATAGTTGCATGAAAATGCTCTAGGCACGATGTCTCTATGCATCATGACACGGTGAACATGGTTCTCGTCAAGCTTCAACTGGTCAAGAATCTTTTGACCATCACAGAACACAAACGGGGAACCGAAGGTGACTACTGGTCTTAGAGCAGATGGTTTGACCACCTTCCTGGTCAATAACATCAAGTTTACTAGTAGAGAGAGACTCCCTCCTAGAGAATGACCTGTAAACTGAAGCTTTGCTCTTTCACCATATCTGTCCAGATGTTCTAGAATATGTGGCATGAATTGCTCGTATATTCCCTTGGCTGCCTCATAAATTCCCCTATGAACTGGCACGCCTGTTTCCTGTAACAGTTTATTTAAGGTTGGTTCATATGTCTTTTGACGTGATTGCTACAACGAAGGTGAGGTGGCAATTTCAACCAATTTATATACAAATGGTCGATTTGAGTTATGAAATTCTAGCGAGTCAAGTGACTGTGTGAGTTGAACTAATAGATATAATTGAAAAGGAAGCAGGTCAATTAGGTCAAAAGTCAACTGATAAGTAAATACCATTGGAATTCCTAGATTGTTTTATTAGTAAAAGTAAAGCCTGCTTAGATTATTATCATAGGATATTTGTTTTTATAACTATATATAGCACATTATATTTTTAAAAAGCGCTCGCTAGTCTGCCCAACATAACCTGTTTTGACCTGTTGCACAACCCGGTTGACCAACCCTGTTACCACCCCTAGTTATTTGAGGAAGCATCCTACCTCAAACTTAGTCGGTTCAAAGAAGAGATTTGCCTGCCATGATGCCACTGAATCCGAACCCTGAAATTTTCAAGACATAAAATGTTAGCAATTCACAACTCCATTACGGGCTCATCCAATTAACATATCTTAGGATGTATTCGGTTACCTGGATGACAAAACATCGAGTGTATATACTTGTATCATCACAAATAAACCATTCACAAGGGGATGAACGAAGTGACTGAAGATCTCTTGCAGCCTCCTGTTTTTCTTTCTCAGGTGCTGCAACTACTGCTGTCATAGTAGAAGCCGCCATATAAGCTGCAATTTCCGAATTATAAACTCTTGAAGAAGAATCTGTTTTGTCAAATTCGAAGTCAATTTCTTCCTTGGGGAGTGGTTCCGATTCAAGTTTTGTTAGCCCACCCGCTTGGGATTGTACATATGTTGCTGCTGAGGCTGCTATTTCATAAGCAGAAGTATGAGTGATATGCGTTTCGGGCCTCTGGTTGGTTGAAGTAGTCACAGGTACGCACACCGAGTCATGTGAAATTGCTTGGACCAACTCTTTCTTCTCCAAGGAAGATGTAAGGAACGTCAAGTCATAGTATCTTCTCAAGTCGTCCTCCTGCAAGGTGTGTCATACATTTCGATTTGTTAACACCTTATCACCCGTTTGTAAGCAAAAAAGCAATGGCTCGGAACATACCTCAATATCTGGGATAACGTAGGCCATGTTACAAAGGAAAGCCAGTTGTGAAAATTGCTTAGTGTCGGACCAAGATACTTGTTTCAACATTCCTGAGAATGTTTCCTGATTAATGATTATACTGTCTTCATCATCACTATAATCTACCTCACAACCATTTCCTTCTCCATCTTCATCACATCCTTTTTCTTCTTCGTTTTCACCATCGAGTTCATTCATCTGTTTTTGAATCCACTGGCTTCTGATTTCCATTAGCCTCTCCATCCAATTAGCCCGTTTTGTTTCTTCTTTTTCCATTTCTGCATCACTAACATCTGTTGGTTCATCTCTCTCTTCTGTATCTGCATCCATATCCATGTTTGTGTCATAGCTTGTCTCAGGATCAAATAACAACGTCTTGAGTGAGTTTGGGATAAACGAGCTCGAGAGATTTAAGTTGAAAATTCCAAACGAATGGCTGTTTTTCAACTTTGGCTGACTCATGGATGCCTGAACATGATTAGCAGAATAACACAAATTGTTGTCCGAGTATGCTCTTTGAATTCCTGCAAATCGCCTTAGATTTTGACTCGAGATTGAGCGGTTAAGGATGTTTGCTTTCTTTCCTCCTACCTGGCTTTCGGCTTTCGGGGTGGTTGGCTGGCTGGAAATGGGCATAGTATTGCATGCCATCATTACCAACAATAGAAAGCTTCACCTCCAGATTACCTGAGATATGATTTCACTAGAATATGAGTAGACAACATATCTAAAACAATAAAAGCATCGAACATTTTATAAAGACAGTAAAGATGACAAAAGGGATCTCGGTATCAACGACAATGTTAGTCCATTATAGATTACACCAAAAGTAACATTTATTTTGAGGATGACGGGATTTTAGTAGAAGAGCCCACAGAACACTCATCTAGGTTGAGGATAGCATTAAAATCTCCTGCAAGAACCCAAGGATCATCACCTACCATGCCATTAAATTTGTCTAAGTCCTTCCACAAAACTCTTCTACCATGAGCTCTAACATGCCCATATACAAAGGAGCAGAAAAATTTACATTTCCCATCTTTGGTCTTGATTAGACAGTTAATTAGCTGATCTGTCATATCAATAACCATAAGATCTACCACAGAAGGGTCCCAACCAATCAATAGTCTGGCCCAACTAGCACAATAAGCCTTATTAGAGTAATACTCCCAAGATCCAAATACTTTACTGCAAATTTTTTGTATGTTATTAGCCCTGATATGAGTTTCAATAACACAGCATATATTAATATTGTTATCAACCATTAGATCCTTAACTTGATTTTGATGATCAATCTTATTCAACCCCCTAACATTCCAACATAGAATGTTTAAATTCATTTAATACCATTCTTTCCAACCAAACAACCAGATTCACTAGTCATTTGCTGCTTTGAAGAAGAAGCCTCTCCTTCATACTGTTTACTATTATTCACATTTTTACTCATACCACTAGACATGAATCTAGCACATTCATCTCCCTCAGATTCCACTTCATTCTCAATATCCATCTCTTCCTCTTCTTCCTTCAGATTTTTCAGCCCCTCCAGAAAGTCATTCATAAAACAAAGCTGAGTATAGTATCTTCTTTGAACAGGAACCCACTTAGCAAGTAAACATATATCAGGGACTACTCTTTTGTCAAAAATCTTTTGCACTTCTTCCTTTTGCTTGAGTGTAAGGGGGATCCCATTAATAACCACCTTATCATTTTTACCATTATGCCCATTATTACCAGCCTCATTACCATCATTATTAATACCCTGCCCATCACTAACTGCCTTGCCATTCCCCTGCACTTCATAAGTCATTTCTTCTAATACATCAAACCTATTTCTAACCTCCACATTTTCTTCTTTGTTATCTTGATGGTTGTGCACAGAATTACCCTTCTTGACTCTATACTCCTGAGCTGTCTTCATAACCACTGTCCCCTTCTCAGCCCTGGTAGTTGATTGTTTGCCCAAAGCAGCATCAATACTTACACTGTTCTTCCTGCCATTTTGTTTCATAGTATCAGCTTTATTACCACCTTGCTCCTTTACATCATCCTTTCTAACATAATTAAATCTCCTTGTTTGCTGCTGCCATTGAGTATGTTGTGGGTATCGACCTGAATTACCACCTTGGTTATTAGAATACTTATTGTAACTTTTCTGAATTCCACCCCCTTTATTCACAGCTTGAAACCCTTCATTGTCATGTTGCTCCTTACTCCTATCCTGGTTGAGCACTTTAGCTTTCTCTACATCCTTCTTCTCATTCTTTTCTTTAATCTCAGTCTCAGTAAGAGGCCTATGGGTACAATCTTCAAAAGATTGACCAAACACTTTGCAAAATTGGCAGTTGACAGGAACAGCCTGATATTCAACTCTTACTATTGCTTCTCTTCCATCAGATAAACAGCCTTGTGGATACATAGTCTTAACCATCTCTGGGAGTTTGTTTGCAGCTTCAATTTCCACCAAAATTCTAGCAAAACCCCCAGCTTCAGCAGGCTTAACACATCTCAGCTTTGTAGCATTATCAAAGATTAAAGGATTCCCAATACAACTTGCAATTTTACAAAGACACTCTGTATTCCATAATTCAAGAGGGATGTTCTTTAATATAGCCCATACAGGAACTGTTTTAGGCTCAACTCTTTCAAGACATATAGCAGGTTCCCACTTCTTCAAACTTAAAGGTACATTGTTGACAACCCAAGGACCCATATTCAACACTTCATTCATCCCTTCAGCTGTTTTAAATTTAAAATAAAATATTCCATTCCCATTAGCTGAAATGTCATTTATTCCAAAAGGCTTCCACATTCTATACAAATTATATCTTACAAAAGCAAGACTCATGTTAGCTCCTATCAGATAACCATACAAAAGATTATGAAATTTCTTCTTAGCCATATCAAGGTACTTGGGGTCTAACATAACAACCTTCTCCCCATTTTCCAAAACTGTTGGAGGTGTGAACCTGATAGCTTCATTACTTCCTAAAGATTGCTGCCCCTCCAAAGCTGACATGTAAGAAACCTGTTGTTTGTTCACCAATTTCACCTGTTTTTCAATACCATCCTTAGTACCCCCAGCCTTAAACATCATTATTTCCAAATCTTTTTTCTCTTCTTCCAGTTTCCAAGCATTCCTCACTTGAATCTTCATTTCTCTATCTTTTTCTTTCATTTTTTGCTTTTTCTCCAAGAGTTCATCTAGCACATCCTTAATGGTCTTCTTCAAATAAATTCTCTTCTTTGGTCCCAACTGTTCTAAGGTTGCATGTCGGAGGTTGGGTGGAGGCCGGTGCTAGCCGGCCGGGACGGTGGCTTGCCGGAAAAGCCGCCGGACATTGGTCTTCAAGGCGTATTGAAGTATAATGGTCAGAATTTGATGGAGGATTCAGCTACTAATGTGGAATTGGATGATATGAGGCTTAATTCGATGGATTCTCAATCGAATTCGATGAATTCTCAGTCGGAATTTCTAAGTGCAGCCGCTGGAGCTGTTTTCTTTACTAATTCAGCTGGGATTCGTATCCCAATTGCTTCGGGTGGTCTTTCTACTTCTGCTATGGATTGTGACAAGCAAATTGGTGATCATTCGACTCAAATTCAGCAATCGGGGATGGGGAATATTCAAGGTGCACAGAATTCTGCTACTGAGGTGCTGCAATTGAATTCTAAGGTGATTCAAACTTCCACTGAGGTAACTGGTAATGAAGTTAGAATGGGAAATTTAGTTCTGTTTAGCTGTGAAAAAGATTTCAATGAATTCCATGAGTATTATAGGGGTATGTTTGGATTGAAATGTGTAGATGAGATAGAAGAGGTGTTTGAGTACAATATGATACTTCTTGGGCAAATGTATAAGCAGCTCCGTTGTAAGAATCAAGTGGAGTATGAGCAGTTTTTGATGAATTGTCTACAAGGAATAAAAAATCTTATTGAAACGAAAACTGCTAGGTAAGCCTAAGTTGTTGGGTGATGTTATGGACTGTACTGATTCAGAAGATATGTTGTTTAGAGATTTGATGGGAGAAGAGTTCTTGGGGGAGATATTGCCTGATAGGCAATTATCAGCAGGAAAAAGAGTTAAATCTGAAGAAACTGATAAGAGGGTTAAGAGTCAAGATGATCAGCAGCCTGATACAATGCAAGGGATTAGGAAAATGATTAAGGTGGGTAAAAAGGTTGAGGGTACTGGAGGAGTTGCTGATAATGAAAAGGGGAAAGAACAAGGTACAAAGAATGTGAAATCTATGAAAAGGGAATTGTTGAACCTGAATTTTAATATGGGAAGTACTCTAGATGATGAGTCTAGTTTTCTAACTCCAAGATTTGTCACCAAGGTGTATGAAATCCCTGTACAAAGAGGAGGAAATGAACACAGTGAGCAGGATAGAAATGTTGGCTACGATTCCAGGAATGACTCAAATTCCATTAAGCTATTAAAGAAGAGAATTTATTTGAAGAAGACCATTAAGGATGTGCTAGATGAACTCTTGGAGAAAAAGCAAAAAATGAAAGAAAAAGATAGAGAAATGAAGATTCAAGTGAGGAATGCTTGGAAACTGGAAGAAGAGAAAAAAGATTTGGAAATAATGATGTTTAAGGCTGGGGGTACTAAGGATGGTATTGAAAAACAGGTGAAATTGGTGAACAAACAACAGGTTTCTTACATGTCAGCTTTGGAGGGGCAGCAATCTTTAGGAAGTAATGAAGCTATCAGGTTCACACCTCCAACAGTTTTGGAAAATGGGGAGAAGGTTGTTATGTTAGACCCCAAGTACCTTGATATGGCTAAGAAGAAATTTCATAATCTTTTGTATGGTTATCTGATAGGAGCTAACATGAGTCTTGCTTTTGTAAGATATAATTTGTATAGAATGTGGAAGCCTTTTGGAATAAATGACATTTCAGCTAATGGGAATGGAATATTTTATTTTAAATTTAAAACAGCTGAAGGGATGAATGAAGTGTTGAATATGGGTCCTTGGGTTGTCAACAATGTACCTTTAAGTTTGAAGAAGTGGGAACCTGCTATATGTCTTGAAAGAGTTGAGCCTAAAACAGTTCCTGTATGGGCTATATTAAAGAACATCCCTCTTGAATTATGGAATACAGAGTGTCTTTGTAAAATTGCAAGTTGTATTGGGAATCCTTTAATCTTTGATAATACTACAAAGCTGAGATGTGTTAAGCCTGCTGAAGCTGGGGGTTTTGCTAGAATTTTGGTGGAAATTAAAGCTGCAAACAAACTCCCAGAGATGGTTAAGACTATGTATCCACAAGGCTGTTTATCTGATGGAAGAGAAGCAATAGTAAGAGTTGAATATCAGGCTGTTCCTGTCAACTGCCAATTTTGCAAAGTGTTTGGTCAATCTTTTGAAGATTGAACCCATAGGCCTCTTACTGAGACTGAGATTAAAGAAAAGAATGAGAAGAAGGATGTAGAGAAAGCTAAAGTGCTCAACCAGGATAGGAGTAAGGAGCAACATGACAATGAAGGGTTTCAAGCTGTGAATAAAGGGGGTGGAATTCAGAAAAGTTACAATAAGTATTCTAATAACCAAGGTGGTAATTCAGGTCGATACCCACAACATACTCAATGGCAGCAGCAAACAAGGAGATTTAATTATGTTAGAAAGGATGATGTAAAGGAGCAAGGTGGTAATAAAGCTGATACTATGAAACAAAATGGCAGGAAGAACAGTGTAAGTATTGATGCTGCTTTGGGCAAACAATCAACTACCAGGGCTGAGAAGGGGACAGTGGTTATGAAGACAGCTCAGGAGTATAGAGTCAAGAAGGGTAATTCTGTGCACAACCATCAAGATAACAAAGAAGAAAATGTGGAGGTTAGAAATAGGTTTGATGTATTAGAAGAAATGACTTATGAAGTGCAGGGGAATGGCAAGGCAGTTAGTGATGGGCAGGGTATTAATAATGATGGTAATGAGGCTGGTAATAATGGGCATAATGGTAAAAATGATAAGGTGGTTATTAATGGGATCCCCCTTACACTCAAGCAAAAGGAAGAAGTGCAAAAGATTTTTGACAAAAGAGTAGTCCCTGATATATGTTTACTTGCTAAGTGGGTCCCTGTTCAAAGAAGATACTATACTCAGCTTTGTTTTATGAATGACTTTCTGGAGGGGCTGAAAAATCTGAAGGAAGAAGAGGAAGAGATGGATATTGAGAATGAAGTGGAATCTGAGGGAGATGAATGTGCTAGATTCATGTCTAGTGGTATGAGTAAAAATGTGAATAATAGTAAACAGTATGAAGGAGAGGCTTCTTCTTCAAAGCAGCAAATGACTAGTGAATCTGGTTGTTTGGTTGGAAAGAATGGTATTAAATGAATTTAAACATTCTATGTTGGAATGTTAGGGGGTTGAATAAGATTGATCATCAAAATCAAGTTAAGGATCTAATGGTTGATAACAATATTAATATATGCTGTGTTATTGAAACTCATATCAGGGCTAATAACATACAAAAAATTTGCAGTAAAGTATTTGGATCTTGGGAGTATTACTCTAATAAGGCTTATTGTGCTAGTTGGGCCAGACTATTGATTGGTTGGGACCCTTCTGTGGTAGATCTTATGGTTATTGATATGACAGATCAGCTAATTAACTGTCTAATCAAGACCAAAGATGGGAAATGTAAATTTTTCTGCTCCTTTGTATATGGGCATGTTAGAGCTCATGGTAGAAGAGTTTTGTGGAAGGACTTAGACAAATTTAATGGCATGGTAGGTGATGATCCTTGGGTTCTTGCAGGAGATTTTAATGCTATCCTCAACCTAGATGAGTGTTCTGTGGGCTCTTCTACTATTAACAGTTCAATGGAGGATTTTAGAACTTGCTGCAATGGTATTGGGGTGGAGGATTTAAAATGCTCTGGTCTTAAATTTACTTGGAATAAAGCCCCTGGTAAGGTGAATGGAGTTTTAAAGAAGCTGGATAGGGTTATGGGTAACTATTCTCTAATGAGTTCTTTTCCTAATATACAAGTCAAATTTCTTCCATTTTTAACCTCTGATCATGCTCCTGCTATTATCTCTTTTCCGTGTAAGAGAGTGTGGAAGCCCAAGCCTTTCAAGTTTCAAAACTTACTTACAAGGAAAGAATGTTTTATTCCTTGTGTTGCTGAAGAATGGAAGAATAATTTTAGGGGTTACAGTATGTATAATGTTGTTTCAAAGCTTAAAAGATTAAAGACTCCCCTAAGGAAAATGATGCACTCTCAGGGTAATCTTACCCTTAAAGTGAAGACATTGAGAGAAGAGCTTGCTCAGGCACAGTATATGGTTGAGAAAGAGCCCACACATCAGTATTTTAGAGACAAAGAGATATGTTGTTTAAAGAAGCTTAAAGAAGCTGTTGAAGAGGAAGAGTTATTTCTGAAACAAAAAGCTAAAGTTGAGTGGCTAGCTGCAGGGGATCAAAACTCAAGTTATTTTCATAAAGCTGTGAAGGGGAGACAGTACAGAAGTAGAATAAATGGTGTGTTGGGTGTGGATGGGAATTATTATGAGGGATCTCAGGTTGAAGGTGCTTTTATCACTCATTTTGAAGACTTTTTGGGGAAGAAGGTAGTTGTGGATAAGGTTGATAGACCTGAATCTTTGTTTCTTAAAATGATTCCAAGTAGACTTGCTGAGGAAATGGTTTGTAAAGTCTCTAAAGAAGAAGTAAAGGCTGCTATGTTTGATATTGAAGATGACAAAGCTCCTGGGGCAGATGGGTTTACCTCAAAGTTCTTTAAATCATCATGGGATATTGTTGGAGAAGATGTTGTTACAGCAGTGCAAGAATTCTTTGAGAATGGTAAAATGTTAAAAGAAATCAATGTCACAGTTGTATCTCTGGTTCCTAAGTGCAACTCTCCAAGTTCTGTTACTGATTATAGGCCAATTGCCTGTTGTTCAGTTCTTTATAAGTGCATTTCAAAGATCATTTGTAATAGATTGAAAGGAGGTTTGGATCATATTGTGAGTCAGAGCCAGTCAGCTTTTATTCCTGGTAGGCAAATCAGTGATAATATTTTGCTTGCACAGGAGTTAATGAGGCATTACCACAGAAATAGAGGCCCTCCTAAAGTTGCTTTGAAGATTGATTTGCAGAAAGCATATGATACTGTTGATCATGAGTTCTTAAAATTTTGCTTGATCAAGTTTGGGTTTCATCCATGCATGATAGAATGGATTATGACATGTATTTCTACATCTTATTATACCATCAATATTAATGGGGATCATTGTGGTTTCTTCCAGGGTAAAAGAGGATTGAGACAGGGGGACCCCATGTCTCCTTACTTATTTACTCTTGTTATGGAAGTTCTCTCTCTTGTGTTACAAAGGAGAATTAAGGAGGAGGAGGGTTTCAAGTATCATTGGAAGTGTGAGCAACTAAACATAACTCATTTATGCTTTGCTGATGACCTCCTGGTGTTTGCAAAAGCTGATGTAAGGTCTATTGGCATTCTAAAGCAGTCTTTGGAAGAATTTGGGAATATATCAGGGCTATTGCCTAATATGCATAAAAGTACAATGTTTTTTGGTAATGTTTCTCCTGCTGCTCAGGAACGAATCAAAAATATTCTTCCATTTAGAGTAGGAAGTTTGCCTGTTAGATACTTGGGGGTTCCATTGCTTGCTAAAAGATTATATTCAAAGGATTGTGTTGTGTTGGTTGAAAAAGTGAAGAAGAAAGTAAATGACTGGAAGAATAAATATCTATCATTTGCAGGAAGATTACAATTGGTGAAATCTGTGTTGAATTCCATGCAAGTGTATTGGGCTACTATGTTCTTGTTACCTGTTAATGTGATTGAAGATGTGGAGAGAGTCCTTAATAAATTTCTGTGGGCACAAGGAGGTAATGTAAAGGGGAAGGTTAGGGTGAATTGGAAGGAAGTGTGTCTTCCTAAACACCAAGGGGGTTTGGGTATAAAGTCACTCAAATTGAGAAACCTTGCTCTTGTGTCAAAACATATTTGGAGTCTGGTTTCTGGTAGAGATACAATATGGACCAAATGGATAAAAGTTTATAGGTTAAAAGGAAGAAGTTTTTGGGATGTTCCTCTCCAAGATGGGATGTGTTGGAGTTGGAGGAACCTTATAAAGTGCAGAAGTCTCATTTGGAATCATTGTTATTCTCAGCTTGGTAATGGGGAAAACACTTTAGTTTGGTATGATATTTGGCACCAACACAGTCCACTTTGTAAGATAATCTCAAAAAGGGAAGTAAGGAGGGTTGGTCTTGATGATTTATGTAAAGTTAAGGATATTGTGCATGAAGGACAGTGGAAATGGCCGGATGAATGGAAAGATAAATTCCCAATGCTTTTTGAATCAAACCCACCTAATCTCATTCATAACCAAGCTGATAGGATTCTGTGGAGAACCAATGTTGGTAAGCTGATCCAGTACCAAGTCAGTTGTGTTACGGCTGATTTAGGCCCTACATCAACATTGTTACCTTGGACTAAGCTCATCTGGTACAGTCAAAGTATTCCTAGGCACTCGTTTGTTCTGTGGTTGGCTTATAAAGACAGGCTCTTAACTCAAGATAGACTAAACCGATGGGATGGAGAGAGTAGAAGAACATGTGTCTTTTGCAAAATACAAGAAGATAGTCATAAACACCTCTTCTTTGAATGTCAATTTTCACAAAAGATATGGAAGGCATTAAGTGAGAAAGCTTATTTGAATGGTGCTGAAGGGGATCTGAAACAATGTGTTGAGTATCTTACTCATAGGCCTATTAACAAAAAATTTAGAAGTATAATGCAAAGGCTGATGTTGGCTGCTATGGTATATTACATATGGCAAGAACGGAATTTAAGGCTATTTCAAGACAAATGTAGAAGTATAGAGGTTGTCATTAAACTAATTGTTGAAGTTATTAGAATGAGGTTGTCTACTTTGAAGATCAATTACTCCAAGGATACTGTCAAGGCCTCTGAAGTTTGGGGATTCCAGGTGTATTTTAAAGTCAATAAACAATGTGGTGCACAAAAATGAAGAAGTTTCAATTTATGGGATACAGAAACAGGAGGGTTCTAGCTGCTGTACTTGTTGCTGATGGAGGAATCTGCTGTGCTGAGGGTTCAGAGTTCAACTATGTCTACCTGGGCAAACACTTTAAACTGAACATTATGAAATTCCCTAATCTTCTTTTTTACTTTATTAAACATTACATCTTTGAGTGGAGTGTGGGTTGGGTTTGGATTGGGACAAATATTACTGAGAGAATCCATGGTATGGGAGGGTCAAGGGCTGGTACACCAAACACACACTGCACTTTCCATACAAGTGTAAGGGAGTGTATTAATTGTATTGAGTTCTTCCGTGGGCATGGGGGGACATTAAGGGTTGGTACACAAGTCACACTATGCACTCACAGTAAATATGGAGAGATTTATAGCTTTGGTGAGGTAGGTGGGCTATTGGGTTTTCAAATGGGTTGGGTAGGGTGCTGTTGTACAATGAGATTTAAGGGATGGTTGTATAGACATGATGAGATAGGTGGTTTGTTGAGATCTCAATTGGGTTGGGGAGGGGAGATGAGAAAGTTGTTAGAATGGGAGGAGGTGGGTGTGAATTATTATAGCAAGAGTGAGATGAGTCATAATGAGAGAAGGGGATTATGGGGCTGTTTAATGGATAAAAGAGTGAGTAGCTTTGATGAATGTGGGTACAAGCTATTGCAGTTTTGGTATGCTTTCACTAAAGAGGCTATTGGAATGGGGAGGGGTTTTTCTTTTAGTAATAATATGGGAAAGGTGTATCATCCAATAGTTAATCTATGGTGGTGTGTTGGATTTATATTGATTTGGAAAAAGAATTATTGGTGGTGTAAAGGGATACTTCTTGCTTGGATTCTGCAAAATACATACTATTTTATCATTTGTAGAGCTGGGTTGAATGGAATTTTAGTATGAGAGGTGATGGGGTGATTGTATTCGAGAGGATATTGCTGATATGCTTCTTCAGCTTTTTACAAATGCTGTGCAGTTCTTCTAAAGCTCAGCTGCTGTCAGCTATTTTCATAAGTTGCTGATAATATAAATTGTTCATCTGCTTGTTCATTGGGCTTGGTAGTTTGGACAAAGTGCTGCTCTTGGAATTCAGCATCTACATCTACTGATAAAAAGATTCAGTTGTTTGTCAGTTGTTTAAACAGCTGATCATCAACAGTTTTAAATATGCTGGATTTATGTTTCAGTTGTTTGTGTATTGGGCCAGGATTATGGATGAGATGGACTGGAATTTAGTTGTTTTATGGGGTTTTTGGGTTATTTGATTTGCTTGCATTAGTGGGCTTGGGCAGTTGTTATTTTGGGTTGTGCTTGTGTATGGAAGAAGGTGTTGGGCTTTGTTTTTGTATTGGGCTCCATGGATTTATTTTGCTATGGCCGTAGTGCTGTTGTGTTTGGGCCTGCCTTATGTTTTCAATTAAGGGTCAATTTCATATATACCCTTATAAAATTTTGAAATATCATATATACCTTTGTAAAAATTAATATATCATATATACCCTTGTAAAGTATTGCAAATATCATATATGTCTAATTCATTAAAAAAATATCAAGAAAAGACTATTTTACCCTTATTCTTTATAAATCTATTTTTCATATATGCCCACATGTAAAATAAACTTTCTTTTCTAATCCATTTGTTACAAAACTTTCTTTTTTAACCCACTTTTAGTTTTTCTTTTTTAAAATAAACTTTAAATCTAATATTTGTGTAACGCGTATGGTTCATGGCCTTTTACTTTTTCATGGAGCTAATGAAGGTCCCAGGAGTTGAGCCAAAACTTTGGGTGTTTGCATTCACAGTTACTTTTAACAGTCAGGTAGATATCCTTCCCATAAATAGTTTGGAAATTTTTAAAATGTGTGTGTCCCCTTTGTTGTTTCTCATACAAAGACCTTGTGATCTGTGTTATAGGATCTGCCATTGGATTTATATTGGACAACCTTCTTAAATTCTCTGATACACATGCAAGGAACAACAAGATGACTCTGATGCATTATATCTGCAAGGTGGAAATTTTGTTTTGTTCTTTTTAAAGATATTTTACATATTCTTATACATACATTTCTCAATTTAGAAAGTATATTCTTATACATACATTTCTCAATTTAGAAAAGTGTTTATCTGGGTTACTTGTGTAAACTATGATATCTTCACTAGCTACTTGCTGAGAAGATACCACAGTTGCTAGATTTTGACAAAGGATCTAGGTCATTTGGAAGCCGCTTTCAAGGTCTGAGTAAAGGTCTTAAAAAGGTTGAGCAGGAATTCACTGCTTCTGAGGATGATGTTGCTATATCTGTTGGCTTTCAAAAAGCTTCTTCATCAAAAAATACAATTACAGGAACATACAATGAACTTACAACATCAAGAACCCATTACATGAGATTGAACCCATCAAAACTACCCTAAGCCTCGATCGATCACCCTAAGCACCTGCGATTTACATACCTCGATTGATCAGGTGATCGATTGCAAGTTGAAGAGTCAGCCATGGATGGTGGAATTCGATGGAGTCGATTGCAGGAAATGATGGGGAAGAAGTCGATGGACCTTTCAGTTCACAAAAGATGAAGAAGAAGTCGACGATTGCAGGTTCCAGAGCCAGCCGGAGACCCTTGCAGGCGAGTAGTTGCAATCGGGAAGAAGTAGATGAAGGAGACCTTTCATTTCAGTGAAGATGGGGAAGAAGGCAACTTCCCTGTTTCAAACCTTTTAGTTTCACAAAATATAGGATGGTATTATATTTTATAAGGGTAGTATGGTAATTTTATTACTTTTGGGTATATATGATATTTGTAATTTTTTTTTGGGTATATATGATATAATTGAACTTTGTAAGGGTAAATATGAAATTAACCCTATCTTAATTTGCCGTTTCCCTTTTAGCTTTTGCCGAGCTTCTTGACAATTCGTTGGATGAGGTACGTACAAATTAATTAATTTATTAAAGGATTTCAAACTTATTAATTTCTGCTTCAGTTTCTCCTGATGCAATTAGTTAATATTTCTACTCATCATATATCAGGTGCGCACTGGAGCTACTTATGTTAATGTAGATGTGCTGCATAATGAAATAGATACCTGCAGTAAGATGTTGCTGGTGGAAGGTAATATATACATATACCAATACCACTACGTACTACTGAGAGTTATCATTCAATATTTCTTTTAATCATCTCAAGATTTATCGGTCATAAATTTATAATGTATTTGTCCTTGCAGCAAAATTAACTGGATTTTATATTTCTAGAAGCAGTATAGTTTGGCGTACTTCTTTTTAATGCTATGTTTTTTCTTTGTCTCAATACTAATTGTTCTAGTTTGAATTTGTAAATTTCGACCTTCTCCCTAGATAAAGATTTCTGTGCATACTAGTTTTTCTATGTTCTGAACTTTATACCTTGCTTGGATTGTTTTACTGTTTTATTCTCTCAAAGAGTACATTGTTATTACATATTTTGATGGCAGATAATGGTGGTGGAATGACTCCGGATAAAATGAGGAGGTGCATGTCTCTTGGTTACTCTGTAAAAAGCAAAGTAGCTAACACTATCGGTCAATGTACGCGAGGAAATCTGCACTTGAATATATTCATGCATACATACAATAATCCATTATATAATAAGATACTTTTTGTAAATTGAGAACATTTCTTTTAGACGGGAATGGCTTCAAGACAAGTACAATGAGGCTTGGAGCAGATGTTTTGGTATTTACACGATGCTTAGGACAAGATGATGGCAGGTACAGTACATTTTATAAGCCTGAGATGTAATTTTTTATTTTCTTTCTTGATATTAATGCCATGTATTTTCATGCATGTACTTGTGTACCGCTAATTATAAAATTAACTTTGTTGTTGTTTTTTCCTCAGACCAACTCAAAGTATAGGGATGCTATCATACACATTTTTAATGGAAACTGGAAAGGAAGATATTGTTGTTCCAATTGTACAACACTTAACTTATGCTTCTATATCTATACATATTATTACAACTCTTTATTGTATTACTTGAGTGCTTTGTCCATAAACCCAACAAAAATGTGTAGTCATATTTATGTTCTCTTTGTTTGTTTGACATCAGATTGATTTTGAGAAAAGAGGAGAAGAGTGGGGAATGATGGCGAAATCTTCACATGCTGACTGGGAAAGAAACAAGGAGACAATTGCCCGTTGGTCTCCATACTCGAGTGAAGAACATCTTCTACAACAAGTAATGTTAGCCTGCATATTACATGAATGCTCTCTGAGGAGATGAAGACTGAGTTTACTTTTTTAAATATTTCAATCTTTTGTCTCTTTCTCCTTTTCTGTAGTTTGATTTTCTTAAGGATCAAGGCACACGCATTATCATATACAACCTTTGGGAGGATGAAGAAGGCCAACTAGAGCTTGATTTTGACTCTAATGAGGATGTATGTATATACATACTCCTTTCTATTAATTGCATGTTTGTCTTTACTCTTGAATAAGGTTTTTTTTTTTTTTTTTTTTTTTTTTTTTTTTTTTGGGTGGGGGTGGGGGTGGATTAAGAGTGGATCCTAGTTTCATGTATATGAATTTTTCATAGATTAAGTTATTGAAATTTTGCATGATTTTTTTCTGGCAGCCATTTTGGAGGGTTTGGAATGCTGCTGGAAGTGATGGTCGGGGAGTTATAGGTATTTTGTGCCGTATGAAATTTTGTACTACTTCTATTTATATTATCTGATAACCTCATCACTTCATATATGTTTATATTACAGGTGTATTAGAAGCTGATTTTGTTGAACCAGCTCATGATAAGCAGGAGTTTGAACGCACATCTGTACTTTCAAGACTTGAGAACCGTTTAATTGTGATACAGAAGAAATACTGGTTTGTTTGATCTTTTAATCTATCTTTTCCTTAATGATGTTGAATCAGATTTTGCTAAGTGATACTTTTTTTAGGTCTACAAATTGCCAAGAAATTGGCTATGCTAAACGTTGCAAGGCTGCTTCAGTTACAAAATGTAAACCTTCACTAAAAGATAAATCTGATGAAGCTAAAGTTTCAAATGGAATAGACTTCAACGATGCTAATAAAGTGAAACTGAGACCTATTAGAAAACTTGAAGCATCAAACCCTGTTGAATCTGCACAAAATGATGAAGAAGCCTATACTTATATAGGAAGAAAAAGTCCGTGTAAATCGTCAATTTCGATGAAAGAATCAGAGGTGAGATGATTTACATGTTTAATCTTATATTAGATTTATAGTCTTATTAAAAGACATAATGCGGGACCACTCGCGTGATGTGTACGTATTCCACATCTGCCCTTTATAGATGAAACTTGTTGTTTATTTGATGTATGCACTATCTAAATCTTTGTGATATATACCTATGTGTTATATGCTATATAATATGTTTGCTTGCTATTGCTATTGTTATTGCTTTTGTTATCGAGTCGGGGGTCTCTTTGGAAGCGGTCTCTCTATCTCCCAAGATAGAAGAAAGACTCGCCACCACCTACCCCTCTCAGACCATGCTCTTAAGTGTGATATACTGGGTTTGTTTGTTTGTTTTAGTCTTATTATTAACCCAACAGTTGGGTTAATTTCCATATATATATATCTATATATATGCCTAAAAGTCAAATATATTGTCATGATTTCAGGGTATCATATCTATCATTATCTTTTTTCACTAGTGAAAAATAGTTACCTGTAACAGTTTGTAAAAGAAGGAATTATTGCAGTGCATAATGCTTTATTAGGTTAAACAAGTTATAAGTAACTCATTTAATAGTGTTTGAAATAGTGTTTACTATGAAATGAGTATTATGATATATAGTGTTTGAAATGTTCTACATTTAGAAGGATGCATATTAAATTAACTTTTAGAAGGATATACATTACCCATGAGAGTAAGCTCTTAAGCCACACATATATACCTTTTCTTGCACGAGTAACAGTCTTTTCTTGTTTCTTTTCTTGCACGAGTAACAACTTTCTTTACTTCCTTGGAATTAACCAGGCAACATCTACAAATGTAAATGGAGGTGTTGGTGACATAATAGCCAAATTGAGGGAAGAGAATTGTGAACTTAGGCAGAGGTAGGTTCAATTCGCTAAGTTAAATTATTGTTTTTATCATTTTCATCGTTTTACCTAAATTTGGGTCTAAATTTTTAATTTCAGATTAGAGAGTAGTGAAAGTGTGATGATTAGTAACTTGTTACTTGATCTGCAGTCTGAGAGAGACAAGAATGGCGTGCTTGAAAATCAAGTAAATCATCATATATATTATTAATCTTTTCAATGTTTTTGGAAATTGTTTACAACAGAAGAATGGTTTGATGATATTATACTATATATGCAGTTACTAAAGGCACAAGAAACAATAGAAAAGTTGGACCAAGAACAAGTAAACCTTATTGACATATTTTCTGAAGAAAGACAACGACGAGATGAAATGGAAGAGACTTTGAGGAAGAAGTGGAAGGTAGATTAGGAGATTAATTAAATAATACTGCTCCCAAAAGAATAAAACCCCTCATTGGACTTTTAAAACAAATGTAAATCAAGTTTATAATTAAATCATTGTACTTTTAAAACGAAGCTGAAAGTTTCTTTCTCAAATTTTTAAGAAGTTGATCAGCCTACAAAGTTTCTTTGAAAGTATCCTTTCAATGATTATTTATATTATATTTATTTGTGTATAACATAGTCGTTGCTTTTAATTTTGTAGGAGGCCCTGAATACGATTGTGTTGTCTGGTATAGAGAGAAGACAGAGGATTGGAATCATAAATTGTATTCACCAAAAAAATTATTCAGGGTTACATCATAAAGGTGTTTATATATCCACACCAGTTTACATTTTTGGCCCTTACACTATCTTATTGTTTTACTTTCTGACACTCCCCCTCAAGTTGAGTAGTGGGGTCACCAATACTTAACTTGCTCAGACAGTTACTAAATGCATTTCCGTTAACAGCCTTTTGTAAGTATGTCTGCGAGTTGATCTTTTGACGGAACATAAGGAAGTTCTATGATTCTTTCTTCTAGCTTTTCTTTGATGAAATGCCGATCTACCTCCACATGTTTTGTTCGGTCATGTTGAACTGGGTTTTCTGAGATTTGTATTGCAGCTTTATTGTCACACAAAATTTTGCTAGGAATCTTCTGGGAAAAACCAATATCTTCTAGCAACTTCCTGATCCAAAGAACTTCACTTAATCCTCGAGCTATACCTCTAAATTCGGCTTCTGCACTCGACAAAGCAACCACCCTCTGTTTCTTACTTCTCCAAGTGACAAGATTTCCACCCACTAAGGAGAAATATCCTGATGTTGACCTTCGGTTTCCCTTATCTCCTGCCCAATCTGCATCAGTGTACAACTCCACAGTTAAATGTCCATTGGTTTGAACAACACTCCATGACCTGTGGTTCCCTTGAGATATCTTAAAATTCTCTGAGCAGCCTCCATGTGAGTAACTTGTGGTTGATGCATGAACTGACTCACAACTCCAACAGCATAAGCTATATCAGGACGAGTGTGAGAGAGATAATTGTCACACCCTCAATTTCCACAACGGGGTTTTACCGTTAGGCGTGTGACATACCAGGATCTCAGACACAGTCATATCGAACGACACTATATGAATTTAAAACATGCATTTGACTTCACTCAATGAACATTAACTGAGTCTACAATAATGCGGAAGCGTGTACAAAAGTAGTAAATCCATTACAATACTGTTACAATAGCCTTGTTCAAACAAAATGTTCAATGCTAAAAATTAAACTAGATGAATGCATGTCCTGAGTGCGTTTCCTGAAGCGTGCCTCATAAGCTTAAGCATTCCTGTGACCTGAGAAAACATGCTAAAGTGTGTCAACATAAAGTTGGTGAGTTCACAGGTTTAATTAAACAAGAAAATGTATTAGCAAGCGTTTCCATGTTATGCGTTTCAATGGTTTAGTACATAAAGCATATCGTAGGTAGCTAGCCTATGTTCTTGTTACTTAGCGTTCGCGTTTCGTATATTTGCGTGTACGGGTAAATGTTACGACAACGAATTTGAAAAAATGTTAATCTGAAATTACGGGGTGTCACATCATCCCCTTGTTGTAGGAATTTCGTCCCGAAAATTAGTACATCATGTCACGTGGTTTTTACGGGGTAGTACAAGACTTGATAGTTTGTGAGGTGGAATAGAGTACCTGTGTATCTAAGAGGTGGATGCCGGGTTTTGGAACAGTTGAGGGTACTTCCTCTTCATCTGGTCCTCGCGTTCCCAGGTAAATTCTGGTCCACGCTTCGAGTTCCAACGGATTTTAACGATAGGGATACGACTGCGTTTGAGTGTCTTGACCTCTCGGTCCATGACTTCCACCGGTTTCTCGATGAAATGTAGTTGCTCGTCCACATGTATCTCGTCCAACGGGACGATGAGAGTTTCGTCTGTAAGGCATTTCCTCAAGTTGGAGACGTGGAACACATCGTGTACCCCAAGGAGTTCTTCGGGTAGGTTCAGCTGATAGGCCACTGGGCCAACCCGTTTGACAATCTCAAACGGTCCCACGTACCTAGGGCTTAGTTTCCCACGTTTCCGAAACGAATCACACCCTTCCAAGGTGACACTTTTAAAAGCACCTTGTCACCTATTTGGAATTCCAATGGTCGGCGACGCTTTGTCAGCGTAACTCTTCTGTCGGTCTCGGGCTGCTGCCATACGGTTACGGATTTGCACGATTTTCTCAGTCTCTCGTGCACCAGTTCAGGGCCGGTGAGTTGGCTTTCCCCAACTTCCGCCCAACAGATAGGTGATCGGCACTTACGCCCATACAGTGCCTCAAATGGGGCAGCTTTGATCGAGGTGTGATAGCTATTGTTATAGGAAAACTCAACTAACGGTAAGTGAGTTTCCCAACTGCTGCCAAAATCTATGACGCAGGCACGTAACATGTCTTCTAGAGTCTGGATCGTACGCTCACTTTGGCCATCAGTTTGGGGGTGGTACGCGGTGCTCATATCCAGCCGCGTTCCCAGTGCTCGTTGTAAGGACTGCCAGAAGTGTGAAGTGAATCGGGCGTCACGATCAGAGATAATGGAAATCGGCACACCATGCCGAGAGACTATTTCCCTGAGATAGATACGAGTTAACTTTTCCATGCGATCAGTCTCCCGGATCGCCAAGAAGTGTGCGGATTTCGTCAAGCGATCCACGATCACCCAAAGTATCGCATCCACTGGGAGTCCGAGGGAGTTTCGTGACAAAGTCCATGGAAATCTGCTCCCATTTCCATACTGGTATTTCGGGTTGTTGGAGTAGACCAGACGGTCGTTGATACTCCACCTTAACCTTAGAACAGGTTAGGCATCTGCTTACGTACATGGCAATGTCAGCTTTCATATTCGGCCACCAGTAATGGATTTTGAGATCGTGATACATCTTGTCTGAACCTGGGTGGATTGAGTATCGGGACTTGTGAGCTTCGTCCATCACCAGTTCCCGTAAACCTCCATACAAGGGAATCCATGTTCGATCCATGAAGTAGCGGATTTCGTCGGGCTTGGTTTCTAGTTGCTTTACCATGCCTCGTAGCGATTCGGCTTTCAGGTTCTCGCCTTTTAACGCCTCGAGTTGAGCATTGCGGATCTGATCCGGTAAACCGGTGTGAATGGTGAGTTGCAATGCCCGAACTCGTCTCGGCTTGGGTGTTTCCTTCCGGCTTAGGGCGTCTGCTACTACATTTGCCTTGCCCGGATGATACCTGATCGTACAGTCGTAGTCGTTCAACAACTCGACCCAACGACGTTGCCTCATATTTAGCTCCTTCTGTTCAAAGATGTGCTGGAGACTCTTGTGATCGGTGTAAATGGTGTAGGATTCTATGTGCCCAAGACACTTAGAATATTGATGTGGTTAGTACGTCATGATCCAAGTCGGGTTATACCCATAACAAGCTTAGCAAACACCAATAATATTTAATTGATGATATGATCATGCAATTAAATATTAACACCAATTTAGAAAATGGGTTTTCTAAAAGTTGCATATGAGATGGAACAATTTATTAGGATATTTTGTTCAATAATATTATTTGAAGTGTTATTTAAATTAGTTGTATAACACCAAATAATAATGAGAGTATACCACTTATACAATTAATTGGTTAATTGTATAAACTAGTTAAAATACTAGAAAATACATATGTGTGTGTGTTGATGTTATAGAATTAATCTTGGTTTTAATTTTATAAAGTACGGATTGCTAAGAGTGAGATTTTATAAAATCTAAAGAGTGAGATTTTATAAAACTAAAGATGAGGTTTTATAAAAACTAAAGAGTTAGGTTTTATAAAAACTCAAAAGAAAAAAAAAACCTCTTATTTTGCAAAAAAAAACCGTCCATATCATGTGTGTGTAAAGGTTTATTCTCTTGATTAACTAACACATGCATGCTTCCACTAAAGGATTCCCTAGATCAACACACCCACATGCATGCTTGTCTAGCACTACCACTAATTAAAGACTCTCATTTCTCATTAACAAGAGGCAAGACAACATAATTCAGCCACCTCTCTCTCTCTATTACGGAATAGGCAGCAGCATTGAGAGGATTAGAGCTGAATTTTATCATTTTTCATGTTGTTCTTGGGGTGTTCTAATGACAAGAAAGGTTCTTGCATTCCATGATCACAATTCTCACATGCAAACAACACACAAAACACTCTCATATCTCTCTCAAGCTACGGATTCAGCAGCAGCATTTTCAGGGTTTTCTTTGAAGTGTTTTGTGTTGTTTTGGTGATTTCTCCCTAACAAGAAGAGGTGTTTGCATAGAGCTTGGGGTATACTAGCTTGAGGACTTCTATCCTTGAAGTCTTGGCTGCATTTTGGACATCTCCACCTTCACCAAACATCTCTTTTGGTCGAGTTCTTGCTGCTGCAGTAAGGTAGAATCACAGCTCTATGTAGCTGTGATTTTATGTGGTTTTACTTATGTTCATAGCTTGCTAATTCACATAAATGATCCTTTGTTCTTTGGGTTTGTTTTATACATTAATATGGTCATATAATGAACATATATTTCAGCTTATAAACAAGATTATAATGCTAAACTTCCGCTGCGTTTTCAGAAAGTTTAAATGGTTAAACTATGATTTATTTCCAACAAACCCAACAATGGTATCAGAGCCAGGTTATGTGGATAGCTTGCTTGTTCTTGTCCTTTAAAAATTAGTTTTAGAGGATGATTATAAACTCATATTAGGCTGATTTTGGTTGATTTCATAAACCCCATGTCTTTCAAAGTTATATCTTCATGCTTATGATTAAACTTTGAAAGATAGGAATGTCAATTGGTTGATATATTTGGATGTTGTTTGTTTGGACAAACAAACCCTAATTTTCAGTTTATGTTGGCTGAAAATTTGGGGTTTAATGGGGTTTATTTAGTTTGTTGAATATGTGTTATGATTGGTCATATAATAGTGCATAACCTAGCTTAAGGCCTTGTGTGATTTGGATGGTTTTAATGGTTGTTTTAATTCATTCAATTGGGTTGTAATATTTGTGTCTATTATTTGGGTTGTAATTATTTATTCATTTGGTTATGTAATAAATAGATTAGGTGTATTTATTTTATTAGAAAAATGTATAGGATATAATTTTTGTAAAAGAAGATGCACAAAATGAAGACCCAAAGATGGACATCAAAGACACAAAAAAGGGACTTGAAGCATATGGATGCAAGTTCAAGTGGGAGTCTAAGGAGACCTCTTTTTGTGTTGTATTCAACCCTTAGGAAAGACCAAATGACCACACTTGTGATGGCAAACAAGTGTGGTCACAATAGTAGCTATGGTTATGCACATTGTGGTTGTTTATATTATGCTTGTTTGGTTGTTTGTTGAATGATTGTTGTTTGATATTTGATATGCATAACAAACTCATTAGCAAACTAACAAGCTGAAAATTATGGTTTCTAATCATTAAGTGGTTAATAAGAGGTTATTAAAAGGATTAATGATTTAATAAAAGAGTTTTATTAAAAATAAACCATAAGATACCTTGCATCTATGGTTCTTAATCATTAAAGTGATTAATAAGAGGTTATTAAAATGATGATGATTTAATAAAGAGGTTTTATTAAAAAACTGACCCATAGGATACCTTGTATTTGAAAGCATGCAAATACAAGGTATATGAGTTTTCAAAACTAGAATTAATGAAAACTAAAAATCCCTTTTCAACAAGTTTAACACCGTCCTTTTGCACAACACTAAGTCATTTGGAAACTCTTAATGGGATAAAGGTCACCTAACCATTTTGAGGGAACTTATGACTTAAGGTGGGAATACCACATTGGTGGGATAAAGGTCACCTAACCACTTGTGTTGGTAAACTCACATGTGTGTGCAAGTAGGGACTTGATTTGCAAACCATGTTGAATGGATCACCTAAAATATGGTTTCCAAATGGTGTTGATGGGATTAACATGCCGACTTTACATATGATTTTAAGTCGATCCCATACCGCTAGAAGTTGCAAGAGGTTGCAATTGTCAAATGTTGACTACCTTGTTAATTTGAATAATGGGATAAAGGTCACCTAACCATTATTTGAATGTAACGTTGGATTCTAGATTTTAATTATTAATTGTCTATGAGACATAAAGGGTATTAATAATTAAAATGAAATTTTAAGAAATACTAAAAAGAACTTTGTAAAATTTGTAGAATGACCGCAAACAATAATGCTACCACCCCGACCGTCCATACCCTATCACTGAGAACTATTTTAGAGAGGGATCGTCTGAACCATAATAACCTTATGGACTAGTCTTGAAACTTGAGAATTGTTCTCAAGCAAGAGCAAAGGCAATGTCCTTGACGATCCTATTCCTAACCACCCGACCTCGACGATGTTGAGGCCGCCTCGAGAGGCTTAGCTGTCCTGTCTCAAAGGAGTTGGCCAAGGATTTGATCCTTAATGGCCTAACTAAAAGTTTGAGACATTCATAATGAACTACGATATGAATGGATAGGACAAGAGCATTGGTGAGTTTCACGCAATGCTCATAACAGCTAAGGCAGGGATCGGTAGAAAGGTTCTACCTATTCTCTAGATCAATAAGGAAAGGCCAATCCCGATCCCAAGGCAAATGTTGCCAAATGAGAGGGGCACATCAAAGGCAAAGGGAAAGGAAGATCAAAGCGGAACCTCCAAAACCTAAGCTTATGAAGCCTAAGGTAACGAAAAACGATCCATGCTTTGAGTATGGTGAGATAGGTCATTTGAAAGGGAATTGTCCAACCTATCTCAATGAGTTGAGAAATAAGAGGGATGCTGGGCAAACCTCAAGCACAACTTTCATAATCCATATTGACTTAAATGTTATTTCCTCAAAGCACATGGGTAATTGGATACCGCATGTGGAACTCACTTTTGCAATCTGTTGCGAGGGTTCAAAAAAAATAAGCACTTTAAGTAAGGAGACTATGTTTTGAAACTTTCAAAAGGTTTGGAAGTTTTTCTTCAAAACATGTTATATGCTTCTAGTTTGACTAAGAACATGATTTAAGTTTCCCTTTTTAAAACGATATGGTTATGATTTAAAGTTAATAAATGATGGTATTTATATTTATATGGATGATGTATATTATTTCAAGGCTATGCCTTCTAATGATATTTATGAATTGGTTCATAAAGATTCATCCTATAATAACACATCATACCCATCATGTACCAAGAGACTTAAAATGGTTTAAGTAACTCTTATCCTTGTCATTGTCATCTTGGTTACATAAACAAGAATCGGATTTGAACACTTTAAAAGAATGGTCTTTTGAAAACAAATGAAAATTGTTCATTTGATAAGTGTGAATCTTGTTTACAAGGTAAGATGACCTACATGCCCTTTAGTGGTACTAATGAGAGGGCAAAAGATTTATTAGGAGTCATACATTTGGATGTATGAGGTCCTTTTAAAACAATGACAAGGTATGATAAAACTTACTTCATTACCTTTACCGACGATTATGGTCGCTATGGTCACGTGTACTTGATGGCACATAAACATGAAGAATTTGAAATGTTCAAAATCTTCAATAATGAAGTAGAAAATCAACTCTACATAACTATCTAAGTTCTTCATTCTGATAAAGGAGAAACTGAACCCTATTTGGATATGGTTCAATTCATTAAGGCTATGAGCTTACCACCTTTATCATCTCGGTTTTCGCACTACTCTCCGCGGCTCGTATTTTGAATATGGCCCAAACCAAGAAAGTGGATTCGACGCCTTTTGAAATATGAAATGGAATAGTTCCATCGCCATCATATTTAAAAGTATAGGTTATGAAGCTATGTTAGCTTAACACCCAAACCAACTGAAAGTCGATTCACTAAGTGTATATTTGTTGGATATCCAAAAGGACTGTATAGGATACTACTTCTTTGATCTAACAAAGCAAAGGTATTTATTGCTCAAAAGGCATAGTTCTTGGAAGCCAAGTTCCTTATGGAAGGAATGACGCATAGAACAGTGGAATTTGATGAGGATCAAGATCCACAAGCCGATACACGTTTGGTTGACACTAGCTGTAAACAAGAGGTTGTTGATAATGATCAAGAGGTTGATCAATACACACAAAACGTTCATAGATCTGGTAGAGTTAGCATTCCACCTGAAATATATGGATTTTTCATGGATGGATGCTATGAGATTGACTCCGATGAGCCAACTACATACCATGATGCAATGTCCAATTCGGATTGTGACAAATGGCTGGAAGCCATGAATGTAGAGATGCAATCCATGTATGACAACCAAGTTTAGGAATTGGTTGACCCTCCACTTAACTCCAAACTGGTTGGATACAAGTGGGTTTTCGAGAAGAAAACAAATATGCATGGAAACTTGGATACTGACAAGGCTTGTGTGTATAAGAAGGCTAGTGGGAGCACAATTACGTTCTTAGTATTGTATGTTGATCACATACTAAATTTTGGAAATGACATTCCACCATGGAAGGTGTTAAAACCTGGCTTGGAAGTTGTTTTTCCATAAAAGATCTCGGTGAAACCGCCTATATTTTGGGAATAAAGATCTATAGGGATAGATCGAGGCGGTTGATAGGGTTAAACCAAAGTGCATACATTGATAAAATCTTGAAAAGGTTCAAGATGGAAAACTCTAAGAAAGGTATGGTACCTATTCAAAGAGGACAATATTGAGTGCATCTCAATGTCCAAGCTCAAAGGATGAGCACATCGTATGAAGGACATCCCATATGCGTCTGCTATAGGATCCGTCATGTATGCGATAATATGCACTAGACTGGACATGTCATGCGCGTTAAGCATGACAAGTAGATATCAGCAGAATCCGTGTAACACCATTGGATGGCTGTTGAAAGAATATTGGAATACCTTAGGAAGACTAAGGATATGTTTCTAATATACAGATCTGATGAAGAGGAACTAAGTTGTAAAAGGTTACACGAATGCTAGTTTCCAAACTGATCGAGATGATTCTCGATCACAATCGGGGTACGTCTCCATTATGATAGGGTAGCGTTGTCCACTACAGAATTCGAATACATAGCCGCCTCATTAGCAGCTTGGGAAGCTACATGGATAAAAAGGTTTATCACCAATCTAAGGATGGTCTCTACCATTCAAGACTCCTTAGAAATCTTTGTGATGACGAGGGTGCGATTGTTCAAATCAAGGAACCCCGTGCACATCAAAAGATTAGGCACAATGAGCGGAGATTCAACTACATAAGGGATGAAGTTGAAAAGGGAAAGATATGTATTCGCAAAGTTCACTTTGATCAAAATATTACGGATCCACTCACGAAGCTCCTCGAAAGGCAAAGCATGAAAGTCATACTTGTGCCTTAGGACTTCGATATTCTAGTGATTGGACTTGATCAAATTATGTATTTGAATATGTGGAACTCTTATTATTTGAGTAAAATTATTTGGTTATAATGTCTCAATTAATGTTCCGATTTAGCATGTTTAATCCATGAGTAAATTATTTACTCTAAATGTCCGTAGTCGTTCATACTTGTGGGAACAAGTGTGAGGGTAAGACTATATGAACTTGGATTGGTTGATATTCATAAGGATGAATATAGAGCAATGGGTTGCTACCAAGGTTCATAGATATTTGTGGGATACAAATATTGGACTAACCCGCATCTCAAATTTTACTATATGGAATCTTATCGATTGATCATAAGTAAATTTGAGTAAAGGCGAATATCATTTGGTATCCTTCGACCTGAGATACATATTGGGTTTTGATATTCACCAAGTGTTACACCTTGAACTAGTTCTTCACTGATATGAAATAATTGTCAGTACATAAGGCTATGTTCAGGTATAACATAAGGTGATTGTGAGAAACGTATGTAGTCAAGATGGGATTTGTTCCTCTTATTCGTTGAGAGTTAGATGTCTAAGGCCTGATTAAGTTAAATCAACAAGAAATGATCATTCTGTGTTCTTGGATTTAACATGACATCTGTAACAAAAGGATAGATGATTGATTCACCTAAATCATTTCAAGTAGGGTACTTGAAAGGGATGATGTTATTGAATGGCCATAAGTCATGCGTATTAAGGGTAAAACCGTTGTTAGGCGTCATTTACTGCTTGCATCAATTTTCTATGAATCTTGGGCAAGTGGGAGATTGTAGGATTCTATGTGCCCAAGACACTTAGAATATTGATGTGGTTAGTACGTCATGATCCAAGTCGGGTTATACCCAATAACAAGCTTAGCAAACACCAATTAATATTTAATTGATGATATGATCATGCAATTAAATATTAACACCAATTTAGAAAATGGGTTTTCTAAATAAGTTGCATATGAGATGGAACAATTTATTAGGATATTTTGTTCAATAATATTATTTGAAGTGTTATTTAAATTAGTGTATAACACCAAATAATAATGAGAGTATACCACTTATACAATTAATTGGTTAATTGTATAAACTAGTTAAAATACTAGAAAATACATATGTGTGTGTGTTGATGTTATAGAATTAATCTTGGTTTAATTTTATAAAGTACGGATTGCTAAGAGTGAGATTTTATAAAATCTAAAGAGTGAGATTTTATAAAACTAAAGAGTGAGGTTTTATAAAAACTAAAGAGTTAGGTTTTATAAAAACTCAAAAGAAAAAAAAAACCTCTTATTTTGCAAAAAAAACCGTCCATATGCATGTGTGTGTAAAGGTTTATTCTCTTGATTAACTAACACATGCATGCTTCCACTAAAGGATTCCCTAGATCAACACACCCACATGCATGCTTGTCTAGCACTACCACTAATTAAAAGACTCTCATTTCTCATTAACAAGAGGCAAGACAACATAATTCAGCCACCTCTCTCTCTCTATTACGGAATAGGCAGCAGCATTTGAGAGGATTAGAGCTGAATTTTATCATTTTTCATGTTGTTCTTGGTGTGTTCTAATGACAAGAAAGGTTCTTGCATTCATGATCACAATTCTCACATGCAAACAACACACAAAACACTCTCATATCTCTCTCAAGCTACGGATTCAGCAGCAGCATTTTCAGGGTTTTCTTTGAAGTGTTTTGTGTTGTTTTGTGATTTCTCCCTAACAAGAAGAGGGTTGTTGCATAGAGCTTGGGGTATACTAGCTTGAGGACTTCTATCCTTGAAGTCTTGGCTGCATTTTGGACATCTCCACCTTCACCAAACATCTCTTTTGGTCGAGTTCTTGCTGCTGCAGTAAGGTAGAATCACAGCTCTATGTAGCTGTGATTTTATGTGGTTTTACTTATGTTCATAGCTTGCTAATTCACATAAATGATCCTTTGTTCTTTGGGTTTGTTTTATACATTAATATGGTCATATAATGAACATATATTTCAGCTTATAACAAGATTATAATGCTAAACTTCCGCTGCGTTTTCAGAAAGTTTAAATGGTTAAACTATGATTTTATGTTCCAACAAACCCAACAAATGGTGCACTTGGTACCGTACAAGTAGTGTCTCCATATCTTGAGTGCAAATACCACTGCTCCAAGCTCTAGATCATGTGTCGTGTAGTTTTTCTCATGAATCTTCAGTTGTCGGGATGCATAGGCAATCACCTTATTGCGTTGCATCAGCACGCAACCGAGGCCTTGAATAGACGCATCACAGTAGACCACAAAATCATCTGTCCCCTCAGGCAGGGATAGAATCGGTGCTGTACAGAGCTTCTGCTTCAGGATCTGGAATGCAGATTCTTGTTTATCACCCCAATCATACGTGATGCCTTTATGAGTTAATGCGGTGAGAGGTTGAGCAATCTTTGAGAACCCTTCGATGAACCGTCGATAATAGCCAGCTAACCCAAGAACTGTCGCACCTCAGTCGGGGTCTTAGGCGTAGCCCAGTTCTTGATAGCTGATATCTTGGCTGGATCAACGTGTATCCCATTCTCATTGACCACATGACCCAAAAGTGGACCTCTCGCATCCAGAAGTCACACTTCGAGAATTTTGCGTACAACTGTTCTCGTCTCAACAGTTCCAGAATCAGTCTAAGGTGTTCTTCGTGTTCTTCTTTATTCCTTGAGTAAATGAGAATGTCATCGATGAAGACAATAACGAACTTGTCTAGGTAGGGTTTGCACACTCGGTTCATTAAGTCCATGAAAACCGCTGGTGCATTGGTCATCCCGAATGGCATAACCAAGAATTCGTAGTGACCATACCTCGTTCTGAAAGCAGTCTTGAAATGTCTTCTTCTCGAATCCTTAGCTGGTGATATCCCGATCTTAGGTCTATCTTTGAATAGTAACTCGACCCTTGTAGCTGGTCGAACAGATCATCGATGCGCGGGAGGGGATAACGATTCTTAACTGTCGCCTTGTTCGTTCTCTGTAATCGATACACATACGAAAAGTTCCGTCCTTCTTCTTGACAAACAGAACTGGAGCTCCCCATGGTGATGAGCTAGGCCTAATAAGCCTTTATCCAATAGTTCCTGCAATTGCGTAGACAGCTCTTGCAGTTCCCTTGGAGCTAATCTGTACGGTGCCTTAGGGGCGGGGGCGGCTCCCGGAACCAAATCATTTGGAACTCGACTTGGCGATGCGGTGGAAGACCGGGTAGGTCTTCAGGAAAACCTCGGGATAATCGCGTACAACAAGATATCTTCAATTTTCTTTCCTCGGTTTTTTCTCAGTGACCATGGCTAGAAAAGCGGTATGACCCTTACGCAGACACTTCTGAGCCTTCATGTAGGAAATGATTCCAGAGACCATGCCACTCCTTTCGCCCTGAACCGATAAAATTTCACCACTAGGACTAGGAAGTGCGAACGATTTTCTCTCCACAATTGATCTCAGCTTGATTCTTGGATAGCCAGTCCATACCCACAACTACATCGAAACTACCAAGTGTGACAGGCATCAGATCTATATCTATCTCGTGACCGCATAATCCTAGTCTGCACCTCTTGGCAATATGAGCTGCCTTGATTAGTTTTCCGTCAGCTAATTCTATCACATAACTAGGTTCCATGACAGCTAGGGTTACATCTAAGAACTTAATGATTTGTTGGAAACAAAACTCCTATCAGCTCCAGTATCAAATAGTACAGTAGCAACAACCATTCAGGGGAAACGTACCAGTAACCACGTTCTGGTCATCCCTTGCCTCACCGAACCAATCACGAATGCACGACCTTTAGCGTTGCCCCCGTTGTTACCCTTGTTTCCACCCTTCAGCTGCGGGCAATCCCTCTTGTAGTGGCCCTCCTTACCACATTCAAACAGATTCTAGTCGCTCCGCCCTGGCGTTTGTTGTTGGGGTTGTTGCTGCTGAGTCATTATTTCGCCCCGGCAGTCTTTAGCTGCGTGACCCATCTTTCCACATCTCTGACAACGGAGTCGTCACATGGGCCTTGGTGATGGAAGTTGCACCGGTTACACTTAGGATTCTTGCCCGCGTAGCCACTCGATCCCTGGCCATAGTGATTGTTGTTCTGATTGTTGAAGCTTCTTGAAGGTCAAACTTTTTGGTCTGTTGTTGCGGGTGTTTGTTGGAGCTTGATGACTTGTTGTTGTTATTACCGTCCCATTTCCTCTTGTGATCAGAAGAACCAGAAGTAGCGCCACGTTTGGGCAAGGTGCCCTGTGCCACTGCCTGGTCAGTGAGTTTGTGGGCCAGTCGGATGGCCTGCTGAATGGTGACAGGATCAGCAGCCATCACGCTAGCCTGGATCTGAGGAGCCAAGCCATCAATGTACTTTCAATCCGCTTGTAGGCCGGGGTCACCATCTGAGGACATAACGCCGCCAACTCGTGCGAACGAGTCGTATACTCCTCGATATCAGAACCAATCATCTTTAAGTTCCAAAATTCTGCCTCCAGTTTCTGGACTTCGCTCCTGGGACAGTACTCCTCTTTCATCAGAATCTTGAAGTCTTCCCATGGCATACCATTGGCAGCACCAAGTCCTAGAGTCTGGACTTGTGAATTCCACCAGTTAGGGCTGGTCCCTCCAATGTGCCGAGGCGTACTTGACCCGTTTTCGTCAGGACAGCTGCACATGGCAAACACTGACTCAAGTTTCTCTAGCCAGCAGCATGTGACAGCGCCCTCAGAGCCGCTGAAAGAATGAGGCTTGCAATCCATAAACATCTTGAAGGTACAAACTGTTGGACCTCCTTGATTCGGTTCTGGTTGTTCTGGTCCTGATTACGGGCCTGTTCATAAGCTGCAAGCGCATCAGCCACGCGCTCGTTGATGATGGCATTCAGCTCTGCTTGGGTTAGGGTGATATTTCCTCGTCCACCCGTGCGTCCAGGTCCTCTCCAGACATGATTTCTTCAATTCACAACACATATTAATCAATAACCGGATAATAATTATTGACTGCAATATATATTGTATCGTGCTAGTAAGAATGAGTGATTTGGTCGCATATCGATAGTAAGATTTTATGAGGGTCCGAGGCCTTATGCCTCCTGTGTATGGAATTGAAAATTTGTACTGGCCATTACCGTTATCACCCACAAGTTGCCAGAGTTCTCATGCACGACAACTACAATTACGTGTGCACCCGTGATTCTAATTTGCTTTGCATGGTCACACATGGTTCCTCCTATTCGAGATAACATACCTTGTCCAGTACCGAGTGTCATCGATGATAGAAGCATCAAAGATGTAGTTGTTATATCAAGAGGCAAATAACTAGAGTTGTACCAAAGTTTTACAAGCGAATTGGGTGTCTAAGTCCGATTCTCTAATCGACTTGAATATCTTAGTGTCCCTCATCTACTGCTCAGGTTAGCATAGAGGATAGGATATGTGGGGATTATAACAGTGTGGAGAGTTGTTCTCTTTTTTTTGTCATCGTTAAGCTTATCGCGTGTGTTAGAAATGAGTTTTCGTGTTCCAATCATGGAAATGTTTGATTCATTCGTTGTTGCTTTCACCCCACGAGTGAAGGATTCAGTGTAAGCGTTGGTTGTGAGCGAGCGCGATTCTCCGCCCCTCTATCAGCCGGTAATGACACACATGTCATACCCATAGTGTTATGTTTGCTCAGCAGTGTAATATCAATACACCAGAAGGTTGTTTGCACAATCGTGGTAACCATGTAAGAGTGTTTGTGCAATACTAGTGTTGTTGTCTAAGGCTATAGTCTAGATGCATGCAATCCTAGTTCTCTATAACCTGTGGCTCTGATACCAATCTGGCACACCCTCATTTCCCACAAACGGGGTTTTACCGTTAGGCGTGTGACTACCAGGATCTCAGACACAGTCATATCGAACGACACATATGAATTTAAAACATGCATTTGACTTCACTCAATGAACATTAACTGAGTCTACA